>JAKSZP010006775.1:0-143175 GCA_022478985.1 Massospora cicadina
AAAATATAAAGGATCTTCACCATACTGGTGATGGGTTTTTTGGGAATTAATTGCAATGGTAATGAGCCCAAGACCCTACATAAACATTCTCCTGCAATGACTTGAACTGGTTGGTTTTGGAAGCATTACTCATTGCTGCTGGTTTATAATATGAGTGGTGTTTTGACATTTTTGAAAACCCTTATTCCGTTCCCCGTAATTTGTTGCATGGTAATTTAGGGAAAGGGTCAATGCACTAATTAAATGTTTAAAGAAAACTGCTTGAATCCTTAAAAAAAGTTTCTAGTACAGGATGGGTTTTTTAACAGGGAAGTCCTTATCTTTACATTTTGGGTCGGTGTAAAAAAGTTCCGATTTTGTACAAGGCAGGGCATGAAATTTTTGAAAAAGTTGGTATTGCTCATTGGATTTTTATGATACAGTATTACAAAATATATGAATTTTACAAATAAAAAAAACACACTGCACTTTTAAAAGACGCAAAAACGAACCCATCAATTTTTTCCCAGATCAGTCAGTGATAAACAGTGTTTAGGCGATGAAACCCTTAAAATAGTGGATTTTTTTTGAATCCTGAAAAAAACCCAAAAAATTTTGTAATAATTTATAATCCAAATTTTTTAACCCCGGGGAAGGGGGTAAAACCATTTTTTCTTTTCCTTTTTCTATTACATGGCAAAGTCCAAAAATTGACATTTGTTTTAAAGCCGGCAAAATTTAAGGTGGAAACGTATGAAACTTTTTTTCTTAAAAAAGGCAATTCTTTCTTTGCAGTTATTTTTCAACGCTTTTGGTTCTACTTCCAGGGGCCAAATAAGGCTGTTTCTATAAATTGCGAAAGCCTGATCAAAATTTTAAATTCTTGATTAGAAGGTGATAAAGTTTCAACATTCAATAACATATTTGATTGTTACAAAAAAAATTTAACTCAACAATTTAAGCTTGGGTGAATTTGCGTCAGATATGAGCTTTGTCAAGAAAGGTTTTAAAAAAAGGTGATGGAGATGGGGCTGAATGAAAACATTGAGATAAAAGTTCAAAGTATATATTTTAAAATTTCATACATGCATGCAAATAAGAAACACTTCAGCTGTACTGCACACTCAGTATTATACATCAAACTTTGATAAAGAGGGTTATCACTATAGTTTAATAATGTGTCATATACCATTTTGACATAAATAAATTTTTTCTGATACTGGCCAGAAGCCTTTATCCTTAGATTAACAATGTGAAGGAGGTTGTTACTGCTCACAAAAAGAGTTTGCTTATGCAGAACATGTTATTCTTCAGGTTTGACTCAGTTTTCATAAAGCCTTTAACGTTGTATTACGAAAGCTTTAAATGGGTTACGAAGATGAACAAATTATAAATAAAGATTTCGTTTAGCAGAAGACGTAAAACGATGAAAAAAAAATAGATGGTGTCTAAATGTACAAAAACGATTTTCAGTTGTTTAATTAAAGCTTTTTAAAAAAATATAAGAGGCAATATATTCAAATGCTGCAAATTATAATGGGTGGTTTCAGTGGCAAATTTATAATTTAAAATTTTTATTTCAAAAAACAACTTTATTAATGTCTTTTAAAAAAGACTTTTGTTCCCTAAAACCAAAGGAATTAATACGTTTTATTGGCTTTAAACCAAAAAAATTTAAAAACCATTAAATTCTTTTTTTTTTTTTAAAAAACCCGGAAAGGGTTTTTAAAAAAAGAAATAGAAAAGATAACACTAAAACATACAAACATCCCCTTTAAAATTTTTTATGTGATTCGGGCCTTTCAATTTATGTGAAAATGCCAATTAAAAATTTAAAAAAATTTTAATCTTTAATAAATCGGGCTTTTTGGTATTTTTTGCCAAAAAATCATTTGGTTTTTTAAACCAATATTTTAAAGAAAAGAAAATAAAATTAAGGGTTCGCTTCCCTTTAAAAAATTTTAGGGTTTTAAAAGAACCAGCAAAAATTTAAATTTTTATTTTTCATAAGGTTTGAATTTAATTTTGTTTTTTGTCAAGGCCAATGACAGCCTTATTCAGTATAATACCTTGCAATTTATGTAATGTCACTGCCTAACTTATGATTGCAGGGAGCATTCTTTGCTCAAAATCTCCATATCCTTTTGTTGCTTGATATGTTGTAGTGACATGAGTGACTGCAACTAAGCCATTAGCGTCTTTTTTCTGAGCTCATATTGTGTCAACACTAACCTTAATTAATACCACTTCTGGTAATTCTTAAGTTTTTAATTAGTATTTTTCAGTGCTGGCCATTTAAACTGCTTGACTACTCCCATTGCAACATTAACCATTCTATCTAAAAAATTGCGTCTAAGTATCACATATGACCTTTTGGCTAACTTTATTGTATGCAGGAATCCTCCATACTTATTCACATCTGCTGGAATTCTATTTCCCAGTGGTTTTCTTCTGTATGTTATGGCCTCATAAGATTCATCAACTTCATTTAACATAAACATGAGAAGATTTGACAATGATTTTGGTCATTTTCAAGTTGTGTTCAATGACCAAATTTGATTGTTGGATAAATTCTATCCTACCATACTACCTGAAAAATCTCCTGTTAATGTGACTCTTCTCCTCTCACACAACAATTTTAATTAAGCGGTGGTTAGTTCAATAAATTGCAAGTTGTTCAACAGATCTATGAACTCAACATCATTCTGCTGTCTCATATTATTGGTAAA
The DNA here is from genome assembly GCA_022478985.1 of Massospora cicadina. Classification (NCBI taxonomy): domain Eukaryota; kingdom Fungi; phylum Entomophthoromycota; class Entomophthoromycetes; order Entomophthorales; family Entomophthoraceae; genus Massospora; species Massospora cicadina. The sequence goes on from JAKSZP010006775.1 coordinate 2,709, forward strand.
CATACATAAAAGAGAACTGACGCCATTAATGTATTTCTGCTGTAAACCATATTGGTTTTTAAAGAACCAGTGATCTTTTTGCTGGAGGAAGCTGCATAGTATCACCAAACAGCAATATATACTTCATCAAGATAACTTGTCATTGTTTTTAAATTTTTGCAGTCTCAGGTATATCATTCATAGATTCTCATAAGAAACCATGAATATCACACCTATTATCAGCATGCGATGTAACGCCATATCCTTCTCTCTTGTATAAGTTGTTAGCCTGTTATCTTTCAGTATACATGTTCTTATCCTTTTCTATTGGTAAAGAAAAAAATAAGCTTATGATTTTTGCCAAATATCTGGTTAGAAGCAACACCCATCAAAACAGCTACTTCAATTCTGTGGTTTTAATAACATGTCTACTGTAGAATCATAACTAAAGTTGGTGTGTTTAGAAATAGTTTTAAATTATATAATTTGCCACTGCCTATACCACCCATTATAATTTGCAACATTTGAATATATTGCCTCTTATATTTTTTTAAAAGCTGTAGTACTTAACTGAAAATCGTTTTTGTTGCCATTTAGACTTCTGACACCATCTACATATACACCATCAGGTATTCCTACAATTTTATCTTCTGCTAAACAGAAATCTTTTATGTTATTTATAATTTGTTCATCTTCATGGATTGCTAGTCCATCATTATTCAACCCATTTAAAGCTTCATGTACAACGTTAAAGGCTATGGCTTGGGTCAAACCCTGAAGAATAACATGTTCTACATAAGCAAACTCTTTTGTAGTCAATTTTTGAGTAACAACCTCAGCTCACATTGTTGTCTAAGGATAAAGGCTTCTGAAGTCTTATTGTCCAGAAGAAATTTATTTTATGTCAAAATGGTATATGACATAATTAAACTATAGTGATAACCCTCTTTATCAAAGCTTGATGTATAATACTGAGTGTGCAGTACAGCTGGCTTGTTTCTTATTTGCATGCATGTATTGTATTTTAAAATATATACTTTGAACTTTCTTCCTTAATGTTTTTATTCATCCCAACATCTCCATAATCTTTTGTTCAAACCTTTCTTGACATCAGCTCATATCTGACAGCAAATTCAGCCAAGCCTAAATTGTTGAGTTCATCTGATTTCTTAATGTAACAATCAAATATGTTATTGAATGTTGAAGCTTTATCACCTTCTAATCATAGAATTTAAAATTTTGATCAGGCTTTCAGCAATTTATAGAAACAGCCTTATGTGAAGACACCTTTGTGAAAGTAGACACCATTTATAAGCGCATTGAAATTCAATAACTAACTGCAAAGAAAGAATTGCCATTTATATAGAAAATAATTGAATTCATACATTTTCACCTTAACTTTTAGCCTTTTATATGGCTTCTTTAACAACATCATTAGCATCATTTGGCTTTCACTTGCTGGCATACTTTGCCATGTAATATGCAACAGTAGTAAAAGAACTAAATGGTTTTACATCCATATTTCCTTCCCGGAGAGTTAAAAGATTTGGATTATAAATTATTACAAGAACTTCTTCTGCAGTTCTTTTCAGGATTCAAAAACATCCACTATTTGTAAGGGTTTCATCTTGACCTAAACACTGTTTATCACTGACTGATCTGGGATATCCAAATTGATGGGTTCAGTTGTTGCAGTCTTTGTAACAAGTAGCAGTGTGTTTTTTCATTTGTAAAATTCCACTATATTTTGTAATACTGTATCATAAGAATCCAATGAGCAATACACAACTTTGTCAAAGATATTCATGCCCTGCCTTGTAGCAAAATCAGGAACTTTTTCACACCAGACCAACATGTAAAGATAAGGACTTCCTCTGTTAAAAAGCCTATCCTGTACTAGAAACTTTTTATAATGGCATTCAAGCAGTTTTTTTTAAACATTTAATTAGTGCATTGACCCTTACCATAAATTACCATGCAACAATTACTGGGTAACGTTGAACTAAGGACAGTTGTTCAGAGAATGCCAAAATTTCAGCTTCACTCATATTATGACCAGCAGCAATGAGTAATGCTTCCAGCATATCCAACCAGTTCAAGTCATTGCAGGAGAATGTTAGAAACTATGTAGGAGCTCTTGGGCTCATTACCATTGCAATTAATTCCAAAACAAGCCCATCACCAGTATGATGAAGATCCTCTTATATTTTTCATAATGATATGCATGTTTTCTATAAAACCCTGCGGTGTGTGATCTCCTTGTCATATTCTACATGAGATGGACACACTATCTTTGGCAAAAAAGTATTCAACAATAGATAAAGCAAAGAAAAGGGTAGATTTTACATTGAATTATCTGTCACTGCCAATGTCATATGCTTGAAAATAATTTAAGGGGGTTATAGGAATTACTCATTGCTATCCAAACTCATTTTTAACATCAGGAAAAAGAAAATACCAAGCCAACTCTTTCATGCATTGTTCTCTTTCAATATTTAGAGGTGGTGCTGTTTTTCTTTGAAAATCAACTAATCTTACTTGACCATTGTTTAAACTATTATTAATAGTATTAACACTTTAAACAACAGGTATTCTACCATCTATTAAGTGAAGCATGTTGGTGTTTAAAACAGCTTGTATTTCTGCATTTTCATCAATAGTTTCTGCTGCTCAAACATCTGTTTAATTAGTATCTTTTTTAGTTGAGGAAAAGTTCCATCTTCCATTAGCCAAGATTCAGATAAAGTTTTATCTTCACGTGGTAAAGATCTGTATTTTTTAGTACTAGATGGTCTAAAGATCTGTATCTTCTGGTATTATTTTTTATAAATTCAAAAAGTATAAAATCAAAGTAGCAAATTATTTTTTATAGTGTACAAGTGTTGATGTAAATTTTTTGTGTAGATCAATAATAATTTTTGATGCATGTAGCAAGGGAAACATCTCATTGGTGATTTATACCCTTTGGGTCCCTCAAATGTGAATCAAATAACCAGAAATAGGTAGCATGAGCCTGGTTATTATGATATAAAGCAACAGATTTCAATTTAGCTATAGGTATTTCCATATGTATATCCAGAAAATGTGGTTTGAGTATTTTTCAAGTTTGGAAATCCACATCAGTATGGTCATTAATGAGATGGCCATCCAATCAAGGTTATCACAAAAATGTATATCAACCTTATAATTACATATGTAATATGAGATTGGAGCTCTATCACTCATAAACTTTTGGTATCTGCTTACGCTGGATCAGGAGCAACCAATTTAGTACATATCCTTGGTATAACCTATCTCCCATAATGAATACATAGTAAACATCACTTTAACACCACTTATTTAAGATAATTAGACAAAATGCAATGCAAGCAATTGCTGCTATTGATTTACATTGAATTCCACAAGAACTGATATCAATTTAGCACTGTCTTGATAAAATACCATACAAAACTAATGCATTATCTGACAAAATTACATGTTTAAGAAGTGTATCAGGTTCTACTCCTTGAACATCCTAATTTGGATTCCTAATTATAGGACCAACACCATATTTGTGCTAGTTAATAAACTCTAATGTTATTGGGAAAGAATGGAACCACATCATGATACAGAGGAATATTTTTCATAAGCCACTGCAAGACTATTTTTAATTTATGAATGTCAACTTTCAGTTGCCTTATGCACTGAAAATTTTCCAGAATTCTCTAACTGTAACAATTACAGCATGACTCAATAATAGCGGAAGTTTCTCAGCCAATTTAACAACATCTTTCACAAATAGAATAACTTGCCATATTCACCAATCTTGACTAAATTAATTATGTACTATATCAATTTTAAGATGAGGCACAATTCTGCTCAAGAGTCTCTGATCAATGTATGATAAATTGGCCAATTATTCAGACCCAGATGATATTTTTATTTTATTCAAGAAGACTTGAAGTAAAAATTTTCATTTGTAAGATTAGTTGCACAGTGAGAGCAGGCTACAACACTTCTCAATTAATAAGATCAGAATGCATAATTGATGACAAATGAGTTTTATTCAAATTTACTACAGTTGTGGATATAGAGAATTTTTACATATTGCACAGAGCACATTGCAAAAATTTATTGATTGCTTTCTTGAAGTCAGATGTATCAAATGACTGCCTTTTTTCTGATTGTTTTATGCATTTGTTGTAAGCAACTACTTCTCTTATCAGCAATCTTATTCTGCAGGACGTTATGTTCATGTATGTTAGATAGTTATTGTGAATGATCTTTAGAAGTCTCATTTAAAAACCAGTTATGAATCAATGAGAGGCGATATACTCATTCATAAGGAGGTTCATTTAAAAGCTGATTAAAAATTAATGATAGGCAATGTGCTTGTTAATCTGCAGTTATCAACTGAAAAGGAGTTTCTTAATTAAGTAAAAACAATGTGAACATTCTTCTGTTAATTCATTTATATGTTGATGCTGTGCTCAATTAAGAAAGTGTTTTTCCATGTTCTGTCTCCTTTAAATATCTATAATTTTATGTATTCTCACATCCATGTGAGTCTCTCCACATATTTTCTGGGAGATTCTTTTCAGCAAATGTCTGCCACTTTCTTTTTCTCTTGAAAAAGCACTCAGATCTTGACTCTTGCATTTTATATAAATGGTTTTTATTCAAATACACATATTTTTGTTGGATGACCCATGTTTTCATGACAAAGAAATAAAACTCAGTCATTACAACTAAAAATGTCAGGATAGTATCATAACTCTCCAATTCCCTGTGTGGTGGTGCATGGTGCACAGGCCCAACACAAGGGAACTAGTTTTCAGTATTATAAGAAGGATAGCCCCTCAGAGGATGCTTAAGCTAAAGTGACATAGGGCAAGGGTGGTTAACATGGTAAACATTAATAGAGATCAAACAGACAGCAAGACTTGGCTGTGTCCCAAAGGGGAGTTCATAACCAAGCTTTGAACAGGGCTAGAGTGCACGGGTGCCTCAGTCTGGAGGGAACCTGGGCGGCCCAGTGGTGTACCTGATGCTGTTGTAATTTTAAAGCAAATAAATCAGCTAGCGTCACAAGACCTCCTTGATGAGGTCTACGCACAGGTTTGCCCAAGTCAACATAAATCTTTAAAACTATTTGAATAGGGGTATTTTATTATAGGTAGACAACCAACGAGAAAGGTTGGTCTAAAGCAAACATATTTAAGCTAACTTGGGGAAATTATCAGTCAGATAAAGTGGTACTAAGACCTGGTGCACCAATAAGTGCACGCTTCTATCTAACCAGGTAATGTACTTTAAAATCAACCAAACTTGAGTGATCAATTGAAGTTGAGCCCAACCCAAGTTAGTAATATCATAAATTGAATGTGTTTCAAACCCACGTTTACCAATTAACTGAATAAAACTGTCATAATTCAGATGGTAGCACATCTGTTTTAACGCTATGGCTATTATACAGGGCTGGGCAGATTGCACTTCCTCTGAACCAACCTGGGCATAGCTGGCCTGTACCCAGCGTTGGTCCAATGTGTGCCTCAATTCATGAAGGTCCTGAAGCTTAACCTTCTTGGACTCTTGGCGCTTAGCCTTGTCCTGGAAATTGACCCTTAATATAGTCATGTGAACATGTCATTACCCTCTCCTCTTTTGTGGGCTCCACCCCCTCCAGGGGCATTTGCTAAGTAAAAAGTTTTTGTGATCAGGGGCCAACTTCATGGCAGTGATGGCTCGCTTGGACTTGGAACCTGAAGCCTCATGGAAACGCTCATGGAATGCTTTAATTAAGTCTTGGGCATGGACACAGTCCCATTCTGGAACCCAACTGTTCTCCGCTGCATCAAATCCCTTCCAGGATACAAGATACTCAAGTCTCCTTCTTACCCTCTGGGAGGCTACTATCTCCTCCACTTCCCACTCTGGCACCCCATCCATGAGATAAGCCTCAGGAGTCTCTGGTGGGAGGCCCTCAAACAATGTGAGCTTGCTTTCATGGAATACTGAAAATATATAAAATGGGGGAAAATCCAATTGGTATGAGCTGTGGCCCACCTTTCTGAAAATGCAGTATGGCCCAATCCTCTTTGGTCCTAGTTTTTTTTGCATGTTTTCTTGATTGGGATGTTTTTAGCATGAAGCATCATGAGATTTTCCTTCCTTGTACGCTGGCCAACTCATCTCTTACCATCAGCGTTCTCCTTGTAATCTTGCATGGCCACATCTAAATTTGTGCTCACCCCCTGGTGTAGTTTCTTGATCATTTTTGCAAAGTCCACCACCACTTCCATCTTGGATCCACAACTGGGCTCCATGTTGAAGGCAGGATTGAAACCACAGTTGGTGAAGAAGAGAGAACAACTGACTGATGCATGTTGGGCATTGTTATAACTGAATTGAGCCATGGGGGAGATGGGAAACCCAATCTGAATGATCTGCGGAGGTGTAACACCACAAGAACTGTTTGAGGCACTGGTTCACTCTTTCAAGTCTACTCATCTGATTGAGGTGATAGGCAGTTGAATGGCAGGGGCTAATCTGAAAAGTCTTACATAACTCTTCCCAAAAGATGGAGGTAAACTGGGGTCCACGTTTGCTATTTATTCTTGGGGGACCCATGAAGAGCAAACACATATGTGACAAAGAGCCTAGCCATCTCTGCCGCGGTGACTGTAGTTCTGCAGTGAATAAAGTGGGCAAACTTTGTAAAATGGTCCACCACCATGATGACATCATAGCCATCAGATACAGGCAATTCCAAAATAAAATCAACCAATAGAGAAGTCCAAGGCCCTTCACCTTTAAACTGGTACCAACAGCCTCACTAGTGGATGGCAATTCAGTTTCATTTTGTTGCAGACCAGGCACTCTTTACAATACCTGCCCAACTGCGTTGCTAACCCCTTCCAATTGTAAGTGCGGTGAATTAGCTCTAGAGTCTTTTTTTCCCAGGATGATCAACGTTGATTCTGTCATGATGGTCTTGGATGATTTCCACGCGAAGTGGTCCAGCAGGAACCCATAAGCGCCCATGAAACCACACCATCTCATCCTTCACATAATAACCCTTGGTAATATCCTCCTGATTTAATGCGCTGTTAGCAAGGACCATAGTATATTTGGCTGACAAAGGCTGGGAAAGGTTGTAACTTTCTGAACATACCATATTCATCCACATTTTCCAGAGGAGCAAGCGCTGTCTCAATGGCCAAGGAAGAGGGAAGTTGAGACACAATCTTATCTAGTGGAATCATCAAGTGGCTATTATGCACCTCTACCTCCTTAGTATCTGAAACTAGTGCAGAGTTGCAGCTCAAAGCATCCGCCAAACCATTCTCCTTGCCCTTAGTTAACTCTTAAGAAAACAAAAATTGGGCTAGTATCTCATGCCAGTGGGTTTGCCGTGGGGTCAAGACATGAGGTGCGCAGTAGTACAGCAAGGCACAGTGGTCTGTACATGTGTGGAAAGGTTGGGATGAGTCATGTGAGTTATGATGGCAATAAGTCAGCACCTCAACCACTGCTAGTAACTCTTTATCATATACAGTGTAATTTAACACTGGTAGAGACATCTTTCTGGAAAAATATCCCACCAGATGCTCTATTCCATCTTCACCTACTTGTTTTAGGGCCACTACTATGGCAAAGTTGGGGGCATCAAAAGCAACAATGAAGTCTTTATTAAGGTTGACATTGTGAAGAATGGACGTGGACAGTAAAGTACACGTTACTTCTTGGAAGGCATCCTGCAAAAACTGGGGACCACTGGAGCACTTTTGCCCCACTCACCTTATACAATAGCGCCACCACTTGGGCCACTCACAAATCATCTTCTCCTTGTCTGGAGTTAACATGTGCCTTTAGTCAAACATGACGTTGCACAGAAAGATGACCTAAGACTTAAAATACTCACACTTACTGAAAATCAGCGAAAGTTTGGCAGCCCTCAAACGCTCCACCACCTGGTGAAAGTAACAGATCAGGAGGCACCTGATCCATATATTGGTTTGGATAGGTGGAGTTCAATTTAAATGTGGCCCTGATTCAATGGGCATCAAACTCAGAAATCTCAGAACTGAGTGAAATCGCCATCCCAAACCCAAATCACATCCATGGAATGACAACTGGTTTACGTGGGGCGTGGATGGTGATCCAGTGGGATGGCAAATTTTCACTAATGATATGGTGGTTGGGGCTCAGAAGAGTCTAATCAAAAAGAAAGCTTATTCCATATTTGCAGTGCATTATTTAGGGAAAGACGTTGCAGCTCTGAAGGGCAGTTGCATATTCTACAAGGAAAAATGGAATTTGAAATAAAGGATAATTGCTGACTTGGATAACATTAATTTTATTTAGTAAATATAAGCAGATCAGATCAAAGCTATAAGCTCTACCAGTGAGCTTGGTGTGGTGTTGGCGTCATTCTCGGCCCTTTCCTGGTCCCAGACTCTGCTGTTGATGTGCAACATCGTGGGAACAGTGGTATGAGAATATGCGGCAATAATGAGACATGGCGGTTGGGTTTGGGGATAGGCCTCTGCAGGCCTGTACCTAGTATGATCAGTAACATGGCTCTTACTGCCCAATCCATTTGTTGCATATTGGCGCGAACCTGCCCATTACATTAGATGCAACTCTAATACTTTCTTGTCAGTTTTGTGGGGCCCCAAGAAGAGGTGGTGGCCCCAGGAGGGGAGGAATGGTACCGCCATGTGTTGAAGGTGGTGATGATGAGCTTCTCACTCATGTTTGTAATAAGAGAGGTAATTTGTGTGTGTGGTTCAAGACCTGTTAAGATGGAGGAATGGCAAGGGGGACCTGCATCCCCAAAAGGTCGGGTGGCTTTGCCCATGGAAGCTTTAGAGAAGATCTACCAAGTGATGTTGCGGATTCATTTTCAGGCACAGTTGGCTCAAGCAACGGAAGGGGAGTCCCCTTTCTCATTGCAGATTGCGCAAATCATGGAGGCACTACCCCCCAAACTTTCTGGATAGGTGCAAGAGATGTTTGAAGAGCAAAGACGCCTTCCCAGATCCATGGATGAGTGTGTGGACTGGATTGGTTGGGTGGCCTGTCCAGATGAGGTACAGGATGGGGCGTGGTCAGCTTTGTTGACAGTAGGTCAGGGCCAAGGATCAGTGGAAGAATATGGGCGGATTTTCCAACCATTGGAAAAATCAGGGAGAGTCTCATATTTGCAATTATCGCAAATGTTCAGGCAAGGGCTACAAGTGGACATGTTGGCCGCCATGGCGGCTGCTAAAGTTCAGGGTTCATTGGTGAGGAAATTTGCTTTAGCAATGCAAGTGGAGAAGCAATTGGCGTTGGCACATAACTGGCAAGAGGATTCAATGTCCAAGGGAAGGGTCCAGTCACCTTTCATATCCAGCAAAGGAGGAGGGGGCTGGTTGGGTTCTCCACGGAAATTTGGGAATATCCATGGAGGATCCTGCCAGGGTAGCAGTGAGGAGTCAGGGAGAACAGGCCAGGGACCCAGGCAGAGATATAGTCTCTGACCTACCTTACCTGCAAATTTGCAATCAGAGAATACTTCTAACATTAAACCTTCTTATTTGCTTTATCCTAGGTTATTTATTCTGGTGAAGTTATAATTGCATGGTCGGACAGAGAAGGTACTGGCCCTAATGGATACAGGGGCTGAGGATAACTTTGTGGAGTTCACCTTAGCAGAGCATTTGAAGTTAGAGATGAGAATAGGGCCTGAGGTAGTGTTTGTTTATGTATCAATAAGAGTCCCATCATTGTTCTGGAGCCCTTGATTGTCATTCAGCAGAGCCCCTTTTGGTTGAAGGAGGGTTTCTGTCACAGCTAGTGACATATTTCCTGTAATTAATCGCCCTTCTAAAGCCAAGTCCAACAAGTCCTTGGGGCAAAGACCAGAACCCCTAAGGTTCACCAATGTTCTATTTAAGGTCAAAGACAAAAAATGGGTTTTGGCTTTGCCAGCCAGGGCTGAGGAAAACGGCTTAATTGAGGCAAAAGCCAAGGTGGGAATCGAACTCAAGACCCAAAAAATTACAAGATATGAGGTTTTGAAATCTGGCAAAATTCAAAAATTTTGATTTTGTTGAAAAATGACGAATTTGTAGCTCATATCAGATTCCAATAACCACTGTAATCTTCGTGAAGCAACCCCTTATAAATTTTGTCCCAAGATGAGAAAGGCTTTGCTTTTCTCAGATACCAGATCAATTAAATAAAGTTTAGGATTTTGGGCACATTTCCTGTATTTTGGTCTTTTCTGAAAAAATACAACTTTGCAAAGTTCTGCAATGGCTGGAGTCCGTTTTCCTCTCTGGTTTGCCCCTACTGTTGTACCTGAGTCCTCCGCCTACTCCGCCACCTACTCCGCCGGCTCTGTCTCCTCCTACTTTGCTGCCTTTTGCCCTAGATTTTTCGCCACTCTTCCCAGCTCCCAGGGCCTCATGTCCCTGATGGTTGTGGCCAGTTTGGTGTGCGTTTTGCTCCAAAATTCATATGGAAACACAATACTGACCGTTTAGGACATATCTTCGTTTTGTTGGGCCACTTGGCCTTGTTGTGTCACCTTTGGCCTGTGTCTTTCCCTCCAGCGACCTCCTGCGCTCCAGTTTCCCTGACAGTGTCTGTGTAATTTGGATTCTGGCCCACCCCGTGGTGGGGATGTGATGGTGGCATTGCTTCCAGCCACGGATTGATGTGTTGCATAAAACAATTACCTTATTACCCCAGATTGGACCTCAGATGACGTGGAAGATGGAGGGCAGGGGTGATGTCCCAAACGGATGCAGGAGCTTAGGGGGGATGCAGGAGGTAGAGCTACCACCCAAATTTAGCAACTTTGTTGACATATTTGATCCCATAAGAAGTTTGCCCTTTTCCCCTACAGGTTCTTTCACATTCTCATTTTGGTTCAAGGAGGGATTGGAGCATCCCAGGGGATGATCGGTCTATGCTCTTAATGAATGGGCCAGAGAATCATTGGAGGACCATGAGGAGTTAATGTTAAACAAGGGTTTAATCAAGCCCTCCATTATGTCCGGTGGTGTCTCCTGTGTTGCTAGTACTGAAGGCGAGTAGCAATTTATGCCCATGTGTGGATTTCTGACGCTTAAACATGGTCACAGATCTGGATTCATATTCAATGCCCCTGTTGGAAGACATCCTTCTGATGGTTACTGGATGCACAATGTTTACAAAGCTTGACCTCGTGGATGTGTTTAATCAGATTCTGGTGAGACTGGAGCTTCAACAATACACAGCGTCCAAGTGCCACCTGGGGGTGTACCAATACTGTGTGATGCCATTCAGGCTGAGGAATGCTCTGGCGGTGTTCCAGCGGATGATTGACTATGTCCTTGGGGGATGATCATATGATGCTGTGCCGCTTATATAGACAATATTCTAGTGTTCTCGCAGTCCCAGGAGGAGCATGTACAAGATGTCTGGGAAGTTTTGGGTCAATTGGCTGTATGGGTTTAAGGTTGAAGCCCTCCAAGTGCAAGTTCAACAAAAGTTTGGTAATGTTCCTTGGCAACATGGTATTACAGAATGGATTGGGGGTGTGTCCAGATAAGCTTCAGGTGGTGCGGGCATGGAAAGCCCCCATGGATCAAATGGGGGCGAAGTTTTTTAAGAACATTGAACTTCCTTTGTCAGTTTCTGAAAAATCTTTCCCAGACAGCTTTACCGCTCATTCACTTGACCCAAGACGTTCCATTAATATGGGGAAAGGAGAAAGCTGGGCATTTGAATTACTAAAGGGTAAGTTACTTACTGCACCTGTGCTGGCCCATCTGGATCCCAGGAAGCCCTTTGTGGTCAAGATGGATGCTTCAAATTATGTAGTGGGAGCGGTATTGCTTCCGGAAGGGGAAGACAGGTTGGAGCATCCCATATGCTACTTCAGCCGCAAGTTGCTCCTCATGGAAATGAACTACCTGATATATGATAAGGAACTGTTGGCAGTGATGGCAGCCTTGCATGAATGGCAACATCACCTGCTCTATGCCTGGCATCCTTTTGTTGTCCAGATGGACCACAAAGCTTTGGAGTATTATTGCAAACCCAGAAAGATAATCCAACGACAAGCCAGATGGCATGTGGAGCTAATCTGCTATGATTTCCGGGTGGAGTACAGGCCAGGGGCTTTAGATGTCCTGGAAGATTGGTTGAGTCGAGTTGGGGCTTTCATGTATGAGAAGGAGGAATTGGAGGAGTTCAACACAGTGATGATGTTCCAACTGGACCAATTCACAATGATTGAAGATAGGTGGAGTGTGTTGAGAGAGAAAGTTTGCTGGAAGCATAGGAGTGCGGAATTTTCCCAAAGGCTAATTCTGAGATGACAGAGGGTCAGCCGCACTGATACCATGCAGATTTCATGAAGAGGGTTGGGGTGTTATACCACAAGTTGTGTGTATGGGTATCTAACCCATCATTATGATGGGAGGTAATCCAGGATTCTCATGGCCATCCGCTGGTGGGTCACCTGGGAGTAGGGAAGACGATGGAATTGGTACAGCGGGAGTATTCATGGCTGGGCCTTTGTAAGGATGTCCAGAAGTATGTGCAGGAGTGTTTGGTAAGTGCAAAGTCAAAGCCATTGAGAAAACCACCATCAGGTAAGTTAAATCCACTGCCAATACTGCAAGCCCCTTGGATTTTGATTAGAGTTGATTTCATAGTGGGACTTTCAAAGGTGCAGGGGAAGGACGCGTTTATGGTGAGCGTAGATGAACTTACCAAATATGCTGAGTTCTTCCCATGTACTTGGAGTTTTTTTGGCAAAGGATGCGGCAAGGATTTTCATCAATGAGGTGTTCTCCCTACATGGATTACCTGAGGAGATCTTTTGGATTGTTGCTCACAATTCTTTTGAAATTCTGGTCGAGTCTAGTATGAAATTTGGAAATCAGGACGAGTCAGTCCTTGGTGTACCATCCTCAATCCAATGGGCAAATGGAGAGGGCGAAACAGATATTTGAACAGTATCTTTGGTGTTATGTGTTCAATCAACAGGATGACTGGGTTTCGTGGGTCTGGATGGCCAAGTTTACTTACAACAATCACTCTCAATTCTCAACAGGAATGTCACCATTTTTTGTGAATCATGGACTCGACCCTAAATTGAATGGGGATCTGTGGGCAGCGTATGTCAGGGGGCAGATGAGATGTTACATACCATGTTGGATATCAGAAAGAAGCTATGGGGGAACTTGGATCAGGCAATATCTCAGCATAAGTGACAGGAAGATTGTTGAAGGGTGCCGGATCTGACATTTGAGCCTGGGGACTGGGTATTGGTGGCAGCCAAGAACTATACCATCCCAGTCAAGAGTTATAAGCTGGGTCCAAAGTTTTTGGGCCTGTACCAGATCATCTGAGCCATTAATTGGGTCACCTTTGAGTTGAGTTTGTCAGTGGGTTCCAGAGCCCATCAGATGATTCATGCTTCCCAGCTACAGGCTTTTGGGGGTGAGGGGCTGGAGCATCATTGACTGCTGAATCCTAGAGAGGGGGAGATGCCAGAATATGAGGTGGAACGGATACTGGATGCCAAGTGGGTGAGAGGCTGGAAGCAACTGTTGGTGAAGTGGAAGGGCTATCTGGTGGAGGAGGCGATGTGGCAAATGATGGAGGACTGTGAACAATTCCCAGAGAAGGTCCAGGAGTTCTGGTCTTCACAGGGGGGTGATGTAATGGATCAGAAGGAACCTGATCCGTACATTGGTTTGGATCAGGTGAAGTTCAATCCAAATGTGGCCCTGATTCAACGGGCATTGAACTTGGTAAGCTTGGAACTGGGTGAGATCGCCATCCTAAACCCAAATCACATCCAAAATGACAACTGGTTTACGTGGGGCGTGGATGATGATCCAGTGGGATGGCAAATTTTCACTAATGATATGGTGGTTGGGGCTCAGAAGAGTCTAATATAAAAAAGAAAGCTTATTCCATATTTGCAGTGCATTATTTAGGGAAAGACGTTGCAGCCCTGAAGGGCAGTTGCATCTTCTACAAGAAAAAATGGAATTTTAAATAAAGGATATTTGCTAGCTCAGATAACATTAATATTATTTATTAAATATAAGTGGATTGGATCGAAGCTATGAGCTCCACCAGTGAGCTCAGTGTGGCGTTGGCGTCGTTCTTGTCTCTTTCCTGGTCCCAAACTCTGCTGTTGATGTGCAGCGTCATGGGAACAGTGGTATGAGAATACATGGCAATGATGAGACATGACAGTTGGGTTTGGGGTTGGGACCTCTGCAGGATTGTACCTAGTATGGTCAGTAACATGGCTCTTACTGCCCAATTCGTTCATTGCGTATTGGCGTAAACCTGCCCATTACAAAGAAGGTGTACTGCATGGGACTCATTGTAAGGTGAAAATACCAAAATAGCATCCATATAAGCTACCACAAATACCCCCAGCAGGTCCTCCAAATCTGCTTTAATTTTATGTTTAAAGATAGCAGGGACATTTTTAAGCCTAGAGGGCATAACCTGAAATTAGAAGATTCCTTTTCTGGTACAGAATTTGGTCAATCACTCCTAGCCTTTCTTGATACAGATCTGATTGAATTCATTTAAACAATTTAGTTTGGAGAAGACTCGTGCCTTCTCCACATAGCATGCAATCTGTGAGTCCAGGAGGATGTGATGTAAGTATGGTAGGGTGACGTTGTTAAGATTCCCATAGTTTATGCATGAGAGTAAAGTACCATAAGCCTTCTCAACAAAGAGAAGTGGGGAATATAAAGGGGAGGTTTGCTGAACAATTGCACCTTTGGCTAACTGCTCCTTAACTATCAGGAAAACAGCAAGTAATGATTAAACTAGCCTGCCAGCCCAGATGCCAGAGCACCCAAAGGAAAAACCAGATTGCCACAGGCACTGCTGCTGATTTGACGGATATGGAACTGGAAAGGAATCTCACCAAGAACTCCTGATGAGCCAGAATCTCATATAGGCACATAATAAAATAACAGATGAGTATGGCTGTTAACCCTGAGGGGTGCAGAGGGTTGGTGGAAAAGCGGGCTTAATTTTTAACATGGAAACAAGATTTTTAGGAAAGGTTTTTTAATGGGAAAATTAGGCAAGAAAAATTGACCAACAATTTTCTCAGTGTGATGCACTGACTAAATAATGGTCAATTTAGAGAGAAAACAAGCCGGGATTAGGTCCCACAAGTTCAACCTAACTGGCGAATTGTTTGGGAATGGGGGACAGATAATTTAACTGGAACTGATATCATAGAATTTGGTGGCAGTCCAAGTTGCTGTCAGTTTGACCTCAAACATCCAAACCAAGGCTCAGATATATTTCTGACAGTTGTCGTGACAGCGTTTGACCTGAAAAGCAGCGGGAATCCCCCAAGGCCAACTCACGTAGGAATGGGCCCATTTGTTTGGGAATGGGTTTGGGATGCCCAACCTGCCCATGCCCAGTCACTGGGCCATTCATTTGGTCAGAGACGTTGCATCAGGCGCAACACCCAATTTGCCAGCAGGGAGCTTTGAACCCTCATCAATGGTTTCTGATGTTGTTACTTTCCCGTTGGGGATAATCCCTGATGATTTTGAGGGGGGGTTGATTTTTTTTGATCATAGCATTAGCCAAGTCAAAACTGTTGGGCATTCCAGCTGATGAGGCAGTCTTCATTCCTTTCTGACTACCTGAAATCTGATTATTGGACTGATTCCCACTCAATTTTGGGTTTATTAATTTCATTTCAACAATCTTAGCACAGATTTCCCCAATTAACTGTACCAGTTCAGCTAAGGTGAGTGTGGGCACCTGGGGGAGGAATTTGAAGCGGTATAGCTGTTACCCAGTGCTCATCTACCACATGGGCGAGGTCACCCTGAGTAACGAGGGGTACAGCGACCCTCTTCAATACCTTCTTACTTGGAAATGGGAAAAGAGCCTGATCAATGGCCAGGGGACGTTCCCCAGGACTTACACTAACCCAAACATCTAAAGCCGCTTCTTCCCATACAGTCAATGGAAAAACTGGGGAAGATATACACACCAGATCCACAATGAGCATGAACTTGCAATCAAACTCTTAATGATTATGTCATGTATTAGCTGAAGACACATCAAACGAAGATTCTAACCCCTCCAGACAGAAAGGTAGGGGAACCTTCACAGAGGGCTTCAGCACTGGGGCAAGACTAAGAGTGTGAATCTTGTCCAGTGGGCAAAGTGCCCTGAAAGTTGGCTTCAGCCAAAGGAATAACAAACTTGTGACCGTTCTTTAAAGATAAGGATAGGATATTTTCTTTTAATATAATTTATTGCGGGGAAGGCTGACCATGAACAGCCACTTCCGATTATGACTCAGACGAGGCAAGACTTAGTACCAGGGAGGCACCCCAGAGAAGC
Organism: Massospora cicadina; assembly: GCA_022478985.1. NCBI lineage: Eukaryota > Fungi > Entomophthoromycota > Entomophthoromycetes > Entomophthorales > Entomophthoraceae > Massospora > Massospora cicadina. The sequence continues at coordinate 19,071 of JAKSZP010006775.1, forward strand.
GATGCTATCTCTTGTTGCCAGCAGGAACGCCACTTATGGGAAGGGGAGGGAACGTGTGTAGGGGACGCAGCCACTATTGAGCACGTGTGGAGGAAGGGGTCTGATTTGATGAACCAGACTGGGAACCAGGAGGAGACCAGCTGTCGGCGACGCGGTGGAAGATATCCAAACATCCACGCTTGAAAGTGATCCACCAAATGAGACTGGAATCTGTGGACAACTTCAGGGAGGGTGGGGATGGATCCAGCGATGGCTTCCAAGACAATCGTGTGGATAGTCCACATGGCGATTGCAACCACCAGAGCATGGAGGGAGGGTTGGAGGGGGAGGCCATTGATGAAGCAAACATATCTCTTGACAGACTGAAGGGATGTGTTTGATCCTAGCCTAGCAGACGTTGGACTTCGCGCCATATTACTTTAGAGGTGGGGCACTTCTCCAGGCGGTGAAACAGCGTTCCATACTGGCCACACACGACACAGGATGAGTGTAAAGCATTAGAGCGCTCAGCTGTATGATACACCCGCCTCAGGCAGCGCACACATGGGAGCGGACTTGAGGCTGCAACAGAGGATGGTGTGCATATTTACAGATAGTCTTTTGGGTCTCAGTAGAATAAGGGATGTCCATCATGTCCAGGTAGTCCACCCTGGATAGGACTTGGGGTCGAATGGGGATCACGCCATCATGGATGGGTAGCCCCTGTACCTCTTGTGTGAACTGAGGAGAGGGGCGGCCTCTTCGGGTTGTATGTCCACTAATATGAATTCTCCACTCTGCGCTTCGCATGGAGAGTAGGATTCGTTTGTAGTGGGTTTTGGTCCGTGAGGACCTGTGGCTGATGTGTGTGATGCGAGGTATTTCATCAGGGAGTGGGGTTTGATTGATTGTTGAGGCCCAAGGCTTGGGAGAAGTTGGAGCGGGCCACGCGGGATCAGTGTTGGGATGGGAGTGTAGGAGCAGTGACGGCTGCAATCCAGGTGCCCAGGATCTTGGCGGCATGGGCTTTGAAGTCAAGTAGGCCCATGCCACCATGATGATGAGGGCCAAACATGACCTCTAGCCGTACAGGTGGAGGGCGGCCTGACCAAAGCCAACCCTGTAGCAAAGCATACAGGGATTTGAAGAAGCTTGGGGAGAAGGGGATGGCGTGGGCTCTGAACCAGACTTTGGATAGGAGCATAGAGTTGGCAAGAACAACCCTGCTAGTGAGGTTAGTAGGGTGGGCTCTGAGAGAGGCTATTCGCTTCGTCACGTTGTCCAATATATGGCACTCCATTACTGCTGACGCGTATCCACCTGCCTCCAACCACACGCCCAGATGGCGTACCGGTCATATGGTAGGTTGTGGCACAAAGGGGAGCACCAGTGGAGCGGTGTGTTTGAGTTAGTAAGGCGTGGACGTGGGCGAGCAGATGGGCCGGGTTGGGAACTACTTGCTGGGGCCCAGCAGTTCTGAAACCGACCAAGGAGGATGATTTCAGTTTTGGAGGCGTTCAGTGCCGCGTTGCTTACCTGGGAATATTCCTGGATGAGGGCTTCAAGCGCGCGTGCATCTTTGTTATTAGACACCCCCACCACGCAATCATCTGCAAATGCCATCATCTTGACTGGGGTTTGGCCTGACACATGGACCCCAGTGAGTTGGGCATTCACATTTCGCAGTAGTGGGTCAAGTCTGAAGTTGTATAAGAGTGGGCTCAGGGGGTCCCCTTGTCGCAGGCCCCTTTGAGGATGGACTACTTCCGTTAGGAAACCTGGGCCGTGCACTGCCATTGTTGCAGATTCCGTGAGCAGCATCACCCAGTTAATGAAGCGGGGAGGTAGGCGGAATTGTTGTAGGCAGGCCCTAAGGTATTCCCAGATTACTCTATCATAGGCCTTTTGTTGGTCCAAGAATACAAGTGCCCCAGAGGCTGTGGACTGACACACATTAACCACAGAGTGCACGTTATCCTAAATTGACCTTCTGGGGATGAAACCAAATTGTTCTGGGGAGATGGTGGCGGATGCTACAGTCCCTAAACGGTTAGCCATGATTTTTGTTAAAATTTTGGTGTCTGTGTTTGTCAGAGTAATGGGGCGCCAGTTGGCTAAGTCTAGCCTATCCCCTTTCTTGAAGAGTGTGACCGTAAAGGCCTCATGTCCTCCTGGTAGGAGGCGCATTTCCAACAGGCTTTGGTTGAGGGAGGCTAGCAGCAATGGGGATATATATTTAAAATACTTTTTGTAGAACTCATATGGAATTTCATCTTGGCCTGGGCATTTTTGGTTTGACGCACCGCGAATGGTAGTCCATAATTCGTTCAGAGTAATTAAATTCATTATTTCCGGGTATCAGAAAATGGTGCGGACATGAGCTCTGTCAAGAAATTCCACCATTTCAGCTGGCTGAATTGGTTCAGCTCAGTATAACTTGTAGTAATATCTTTGCGTTTCGATTGCCACTTCAGCCAGTATATCCATGATAGAATTATCCGATCTTTGCACCTGTGTGCAGGCCACGCTCTGGCGTGGTGCAAAAATTTTTTTGAAGAAGTATGCAGTGCACTTGGCGCCTTTAGTTATGCGTGTGGCCCTGTATTGGACACAAACCCGATGTTTGTGTTGCCTTTCAAGTGCGTTGAGGTGGGCAGCTGCCTCCGCCCACTTCTGGCCCCATGCAGGGCTATATCCTGAGGCTGGAATGTTGGACTCCAAATGGGCCAATTCCGCCAGCGCCCATGATATAACCGCTGATGTGGCTCGTGAGCGTCTGGATGAGAGATGGCGATAGTGGCAGATGGTGTCCTCTTTGAAAGTTGCCATGTGGAAATGGGGTCCGCGCAAAACGGTGCAACAAACGATTTTGCCAAAGTTGCCTCTTCCACCCACTTTGAAAATCCTGGTGACGCGAGCTCTGGGGGGCGGATTTTGCACCAATGTGGGGCCTTTGCAACTGTGATGGGTAAGTGGTATGTTATCGAGACCAGTCGGTGGTCAGAGAATTCCATTTTCGTTGTTTTGAAGTGGGAGATGTGGGGTTGGAATTTCGCCGGCACTAGAATAAGGTCGATGTGGGTCATGGACCTTAATTGGCCATTATGGACGTGGGGACACATCATGTTTTTGAGCAGTGGGGCATGTCATGGCAGCACATCCATTAACCCAAGGGTGGCTTTTAGAACGCGTAGTTCTACGTGACCCTGTGGGGCGTGGGGTGAGGGCGGCCACTGGTCCATTGGTGAGGTTAGCCAACAGTTCATGTCGCCAATTAGGAAAGAATTGGGGGGTATCAGGAGGGATTTGACCGACAAGAAAAGTACCTGACGCTCTTGTGCACCGTTTGGGGCATAAATGTTGACGATTGTGTGTGCAACATCAGCCTATGAGAAGGTGACAACGAGCACTCGGCCATTTAGGAATGTTTCTGAAGATGTAAATTTGAAAAAATTGTTTTTCTGAATTAGCACCCCACAGTGCTTCGACCAATAGGATAGGGATGGTAGGAGCATTGTTTTCCAAGCTTCCTCAGAACCTCGTGGACAGTGGGACTCCTGAATGGCCAGGATATCCACGGGTAAATTGTTTTGTAAAAAACTCAGTTTCCTAGCCCGGGGACGGGGAGGCCTTGAGTCAGGCAATATTCAGCATCCCTAGAGTGAAGGTTTCCCCATCGCACCTTAGGTGTGAGGGTGGGCCCCCGGGCCCACCAGCCTCTTCCAGGTCCCCACGGGCTTTCACAGCAGCGCGGGTATTAGCAGCAATGCTATCAGGGTTTTTGTTAATTTTTGCAGAAAGAGTCACATTGGCTTTGGCCTTCACTTTTTGTTTTCCTGACATTGGACGAATTTTTGCGGTGCAATTAAGTTTGGTGCACTGTCAAGTGGGGCAAAAAAATTTTTTTTGGTTGGGATAGGTCCCAAGTCGGTTTCAACTGGGGCTTGGGTGCAGCGATTGGGTGAGATTGAATCTCCCATTGGATCCTCAGATTGAGTGGCCCATTCAGCTTGGGTCTCCCAATCTGATTGGGTGATGGATTCCTGAGTTGCTTCCGCCGCGAAGGTCTCCATGTCCTCCTGGCGTTGTGAGTGTGGGATGGTGGTGGTGGCCTTGGCCGCTTCCTTGGCCGCGGTCCTATGGGCCTGCTTGGCCTTCTTCCACTCCTGCGGGGAGATGGGCTTTACCAATAGGTAGCAGCCTTGTGCTCCCCACGGAAAGCCTCCTTGGTGCTTGCGGTTGGTTTGTAGTGCACCTCCCCACTGGCCATGGCCGCTGAGGGGTGCTCTTGGAATGTGACGCCCTCTTTGATGGGGCATGCGTGCGCCTTATGGCTGAACACGTCACAGTGGGTGCAAATGGGGGGCGCGCTGTCCACGGTTACCCAGAATGGGTGGGTGGTGTGCCCTGCAATATCAATAAAGGTGGAGTGCGGGATCTGGGTTAGGTCCTTCACGATCTCCTCAGTTGGGGTCAGAACTGCGATGGCTTTGCCGGTGCACAGGTGTGGCATCAGCGTGAAACATTGCATTTCGAAAGATTGTATTTCGCCATATATGGCGAGACCATCTTTCAGGTGTTGCTCCAAAATGTCACGTTTTACCGTAGTAGGCAAAAAGTCAAATGTGAGGAAAATTTGGTTTGATTTTGTCCATCTGGTGCGTTTAGTTTTGACGACCCATTGCCCTTTGGGGAGGTCAACCACTATGTGCACCGCTGCAGCCTCATCTGCTGCTATTTTGTTTTTGAAACCTAGGTCCAACCAACCGTGCGACATGGAGTGAGGTGCCACATACACCGCGGTTGGGAAAATTTTGTGTACATCTTCACAAAATTTTTCCCATAGGGCCATATTTTGGATGTCCAGATATACACGGACTCCGAATTCCACCAATGAAAGTGGCTGGGAATGTGGCGTGTTGATGTACTGGTTGCATCGTGCTTGCCATGTGAGTATCTCCGGGGAAATTGTGACCGCCGGTTTTTTTAGATTTTTTTCTATTCCGCTGGATTCTCCAGGGCGTTTTTGAACGTTAGAGGCCGCGGGCCTTCCGCCTGCTCCTCTTGCCTTGCTTGCCCAACTGCTCCCAGACATGGGCGCAGACTAATCCCCTCTATGAGATTATCAAACTAGATTTAGTCTTGAATTGAATGGGTTGCAAGAGTGTTTGCAACGAAAAGAAAAGTTAAGGATAGGATATTTTCTTTCAAGTTATTTTAACGTCAAACTTTTGCCACCACTCTACACCCAAAATGATGGGGTACAAGAGGTTTTTTGATATCTTTGAAGTGTTCAGGCAAATTTATATTTACCAAATTGATAGTTCATTAACCCCATTATTTCAGCGTGAGAATATTTTGAGAAGCCCTTCTCTAACCATACCACCTAGCAAGTAATGCAGCTCAAGGTAATTGGCTAGGTCTTGGTCCATAAAATTCTCAGAGGCTCCAGTATCCACCAAAATAGTCATGCTGATCTTCCAAAAAGGGGAGAAAATGGTAGCAGTCAACAAAAAATATCCAGAATGGTCTTTATTTAAAGCAGATAACGCCAACACCCCACATGAGAACTCTTTATCAGGTCTTAACATGCCTTTCAGGTATGTTTTTGCATTATAAAATGGAGAGGGATAATTGGCCACTCTTACTGCTGAGGCCACATATCCCACAATCTTCTGAAGGTGCATAAACATTCACATATATTAAAAATAATTTCTTTTCCACCTCCTGAGTTCTGCAGATCATGGGAGGGGACAATCAGGGGTCCTTAGGGCTTGTTATAAATACTGGAATGAGGTCTTCATCAAAGCCATAAAAGCTAATAAACAGCTCATTTTGCGATAAGTATTCACGTTATAAAACGTGTTTTCAGGCTTCAATGACCCAATACCCCTTTCTGCAACAGGTTGCATATTGTTACCCAAGGCCAACACCATCAGGCCCTTTGTTGCTGATCCTGCCTGCACCATCTAAACGTGGGGCTAAGAGAAAAACAATATTTTTGTGTTCAGTTTATAAAATTTGGTGGAAAGTCATAAATCACAACTTTTAGATTGCAAAGTGACCATATCCACCAGGTACAGGCAAAAAGGGTGAGTATTTTCAGGTTGGATATAGTGATAATAACGCTTGACTTCTTTAATCCTTGGAAAAATACAAAAATCAGTGGTAAGCCCTACTGCGGCCATGGCCACCAGATGGCGCACACCATTTGCACCTTGCAAAAGTCCCACACAGAAAACATTTGTGCACATAAAGATAATAGGTTGGTTGTCTTTTGTCAAGAGAGTGTCTATAACTCTCCAAAACCCAGCGTGGTGGTGCTTGGTGCACAGGACCAACGCAAGGGAACTAATAATCATTGTTATTATAAAAATATCTTAGCAGAAGGAATTGGAGCTATGAAGACATATGGCAAGGGTGTCAAGCGCTATGAAAGTAATAAGGATTTAAGCAAGCTTCAGAGCTTGGCAGTAGCCCAAAGGGTTGTTACTAACTGAGTTTGGTACAGGGGTAGAGTGCAGTGGTGACCAGGTTTGGAGGGAACCTGGTAGAACCATCGGTTTACTTGAGGCTGTTTTGATTTTAAATGAAATAAAATGACTAAAACGTTGCAAGACCTCCTCAAAGAGGTCCGCGCACAGGTGCACCCAAGTCAACATATATAAAAACAGGAAATTACAAAGAGGTTAATTGGGAAAGACAGCCAACAAGAAACGTTAGTCTTGAGCAAAGATACTTAAGTTAGCTCAGGGAAATTTTGGATTAGTGAAAGTGGTCCCAAACCTTGGTGCACCAATAGGCACACACTTTCATCCAAAAGGGTTACATACTTAAAGATTTATTTTACTCTAGAAAATGACTGAAGTTGAATCTGACCTGAGCTCAAAATTTTGTAAATAAAATGGGTTTCAAACCCTCATTCCCTGATTAACCAAATTGTCCCATTCTCATTAGACTAAAACTCATTTTTTTAACCCTAGGGCCAAAACAGGGGGCTGGTCTTTAGGCACAGCATTTGCATCAATCTGGGTGTACCTTGCCTGTACCCAGCATTGATCTAAGATGTGTTTAGATCAGGAAGGGCCTGAAGTTTCACCCTCTGGACCTCCTGCCACCCAGCCTTGTCCCTGTTGTTGGTCCTCTCTATAAGGTTGTGTAAACAAAACAAGGACCTAGGAAATTAGAAGCCCAAAAAAGATCATCTTAATATTGAATTCAAGCAGAATGATATTATTAAGGACTTTTCAGATAGATTCTTCCATGAGGCACAAGTCTTGCTTGGGTGCACTGCAATAGATAAACTTGACGCTGAATATGCAATGGAACATGCAGTAATGCCCTACTGTAAACTACACAATGTCATGATACCTTCATTCAATGAGAACATGGAAACCCAAGAGCTTACTAAATACTTGATAATCTGTTTCCACAGTTTTGACAACCCTAATCATCCCAAGTCCATTCCTAAGAAGGTTCAATAAGCTAGCTGTTCAAAAAAAGAAAAAGAAATAAAACATATAAGGTATCATCATTTCAATTTAAATAAAATAAGCAAATAAAAGAAGAAAAGATAAAATTTTATCAAATAATAATAAAAGAAAAAAGTATATAAACTAAAATAATAAAAAATATATATCACCTAATTGACACTTTAGTTTGCACTTGAGGATGGGAAGGATCCAACTCTAATTTGTTGGCAATTAGGGAAAAGTTAAGGCTATGCACCTGGGCTACTCTATCAGAAATTTGGGCCAACATTACAAATGACAATCAATGAAGGCTAATTGGATGTCATAAGGCTTGTGTTCAAGTCAAGTGGGGGAGAATTTAAGATTCTGGTGGTTGACCCAAAAATAAACCCTTTGACAACCAACAGATTGGGCCAATTATATTCCCAATTCTCGAGCTAATACTTTAATTATTAACTTAAAGCCTATTGCAACTACAAATCTTGGACCAATTAAATAAACATCAATTTAATCCAATTATTCTATTGAAAGCTCAGGCCAAATACTCTTGCACAGTTAAGACAATTATTGCTGCACCAAACCTTGGCAACTAGTCCCAACTAATTGGGACCAATATCAAATATTCAGCATGAGAAATCATTTGGGATCAGCCTGAAGAAAAACGTCTACAAATTCCATGAACAAATAGATGAAAAATGTAATCCTTTTTCCACCCTATGGAAAATTTTATGTTAGTATCATAATCCAGCATAATATCACTTGTTCATGGACCTCCTAAATGGGAGTACCTAGTAAATTGAGATAACCATTTGACATCCCAACAAGAGATTTTTTTCATCATCTGTGTGATGAAAACATACATTGAGCTAGTCCTAAAATGATTCCCTACCTATTATGAATTTTTTATGTTGATATTCATAATCAGCATGATAGTACTTGCACATGGACTGTCTGAATGGGAGTACCTAGTGCTATCAAGAGAGGCCTGCTGACGTCCTTATTAAGGGTATGTCATCTATTTAAATTGATGCTGAAATCTCCCAGAATTTATATTTCATCAGCAGTAAGACAAAACTCATTTTGAGACGATCCTAGAACAATTTTGCACGCTCATTGTTTCAATTTTGTCCCTGAATTATTCCCAAATATAATAGTATTTTTTCATCAATAAACCTGGCAATAGGTCTCAGTTGTATCAGTTAAAGGGACAAACTGAGTTGGAAAATAATCTGTTGAATTTGTGTGCTTAAATGTGGCCAGAAGATGCCTTTGGGGTATAAATATACACATCTGGCTTAATATAATAGTTTATTATATAAGTGGTTTTAATAAAAAATTTATTTTATTTAATCTTTTTCCTGGTTTTTATCTTAAGTTTCTTTTGAGAGTGTCAGAAAACTGGATCCTTGGAATCCACAGCTTGTAACTTTGCCTGCCTCAGAAGAAGTTCCAAAATATGAAGGGAAAATTTTGCCTGAAATCAACCAGAAGAGTCATAACTATTTGAATTTTCCTACTGAGGTTCTAAACTGTTGAAATACCTTAAGCCAAATGCAAAATTAACAATCAATTGGCTGAACTTTATCCCAAATATATGTGCAGGATTTAATTCATCAAGTGAGTAATCCTCAGAATTTAACAAGCCCCACTGTAGCTGTGATTGACAACTGGAGCACCCTGTTTGCACTTCCTGATAGTCACACATGGAAAAATTTTGTGCACATAAAGTAAAGTGGTTGGTTGACTATTGTAAGGAGAGTATTTATAACTCTCCTGTTCTCAGCTGGATGGTGAACAGTGCACAGCCCCAAATCCAGGGAACTAGTCATCATTAATAAGGTGAGTAGAGCTCCATAGAGGGTGCTGGAGCTAAATTAACTTAGGGTGAGGGTGATTAATGAGATATAAAAGAACAGAGGCTGTACAAACAACAAGACTGGGTGTACCCCAAAGTGAAGTCCATACCCAAGCGGTACTCTGGGCTGGAGTGCAAAGGTGGCCCAGTCTAGAGGGGACCAGGGTGGCCCATCAGTGCACCAGAGGAGAGAGCTAACATTGTTCATATCCAACTGCTAGAGTTGCATGAGACATCCTCAAAGATGTCTGCGCACAGGTTTGCTCAAGTCAACATAAAGAAAACGTATATTAACAAAGGGGTTTTAATATGGAGGAAGTTGCCTAATGAGAGAGGTTGGTCTTAAGTAAAAAAATATACGGAAATTTGGGGAAAAATTGATTGATGGAAGTGGTGCTAAGCCCAGGTGCACCAATAAGTGCATGCTTCCATTGGGCAGTGTACTATAGCTGGTAATCAACCAAACTTGGGTTATCAATTGTAGGTAAGACTGACTTAAGCTGGAAATTTTGAAAGCTGAATGGGTTTTGAGGCCCTTTTACTGAGAAACTGAAGCAAAACGTTATTATTTATTCTGTAGCTGGTTCATTTTAGCACACCTGCTTTAATGCAGGCCAAACTTCTCTCACATCCTCAGGACCAACCTGGGCGTATCTCACCTTAACCCAGGGTTGGTCCAAAGTATTTTTGAGTTTATGGAGGCCTGCCAACTTCACTTTTTTGGCCTCCTGACATGCAGCTTTATCCTTGCTATTGATTCCCATAATCATGTCATCCTCAAGCCAATACAGTTAATCTTAGAGAAAACCTTGGATCTTGTAATTGTCTGGGAGATTGCTGCTTCTAAAGGTAATGGGTATGGATCTAGGACCATCACATCATTCAAATGCTCATTATCCACACATGGTCTCAGAGTACCATATGGATTCTGTGCAAATACCACTGGCAAAGATACAGTGGAGATTTTCTTGACCATCCACTCCTTCTTTACCATATATTCAATCCAGATTTTTAAAACTTGGTCCTTTTCAGATGTGTAGGGATAAAGAGGACAGTTGATTTTTATCAGGTTAATTTGTTAATTGAAAAGTCAGATCAAATCTGAGTGGCTTGGTAGTATATATGCACCATTCACATCAAAGACTGACTTGAAGAGGGTGAGGATGAGGGGAAAAGTAGAAAAATCAGGCACAATGTCTGTAGAAGAGTAATCCACAGTTGCTGCCACTACATTGTCTGTTGCTAAAGTAGGAAGGAGTGAAATTTCACCTGAGTGAGCATTAAAGGTAAAAGCTAACATGTTTCACCTCAAGTCGTTACTGACTTACTGGTGGCGCCACCATCCTACCCCCAGAATTACTGAGTATAGCAACTATGAAATGGCTGCAAAGTGATCTATAAATTTGTACTTATGGGACACAAAATGTGGAGGTTTACAAAGTGGTAGTATGAACATAGGAACCCAAAATGCTTCCAAGACTGTGAAACCTGAGGTGACTGAAAGATCTAAGGCTTGCACAACCTTAAGTTCAATGAAATTTCCTGTGGCTCAAGTGTCCACCAAGGCAGTTATAATTACTTTTTGTTGCCCTACTGAAATATGAATGAGGAGCAAAAAGTAAGCATGATCAACTTTATTTGACTCATTAATGGGATAAAGGGTTGAATTAGACTTTTTAACCTTAGAGCACTAGTGCACTTTGGTGAATTTGTTGATGAACTGAGTGTGCATAGCTGCTGTCTGAGCTTAAGACAAAGGTGCAGACTCAGGATCATCAGGGTCTGATAAGGGCTACACTTATATAAAAAACTCATAAACTGGATCCATGCAATGCTTCTTATCTACCTGATTGACAAGTGAGATGTTATAGGAATTGACAGCAGGTGCTGCAGGGTTTTTGAATTGCAATCATCTCCAAAGAGTCATCTGAAATATTGTGAGGTTGGGGAGTTTCTTCAGAGTTAGAAAGGTCTAAATGGACCATTATGGCTCCATCAGTCACCTGAATTGAAGTAGAGTAGTTCTAAGTGAGGTATACAAGCTCCATGTTGTGAGTGTGTGAATTTATAATCTTGTACTCCTTGACATTATTTGTCCTTGTAAAAGCACATGATGTCATAGTTAAAAACGTGGAGTTTATCTCTTCCACCCAGAAATATATTAAAATACTTACCTGTTTTATCTTGTTGTCAATTTCTTTATCTGACTACATTCTAACATGAGGAAACTAAGGGGAGTACTAACTTAAGGTGCTTATAGTTAAGTTGAGAGTTAAAGTAGTTGTAACTTGCACAACTCCATCTAATAAGACCCTCTGTATGAGGTTAACAGTAGTATCCTATGGACAGCAGTTAAGGAGCACCTTGAAGATGAAAAAGAGACTTGTGTTGATGAAGAGTCATTCACGGTCAGGAGATCTTAAACCAACAACTTTATCTCAGTATAATGTGGTTGGGTTATAGTGTTAGGAATCCAGAATGCTAAAGAAAGACCTGGCTTTTTTTGCAGGTGTGTTAGCACCCACAGAACAGCCACAGTCCACATGTCATGGTTGGATGACTTAATAGTGGAAACTGATGCTAAAGATAAGGCTGGGCGACAGGAGTCCCAGAAGGTGAACCTTTAGGCTCTTCCTGACCTGAAACACACCTTAGATCAACGCTGGGTGCAAGCTAAGCATGCCCAGGTTGATACTAATGGGGTGCAAAACGCCCAGCCTCTTATCTCAGCCCAGGCAAAGAAATGAACGATTTATGTTACAAACAAAGATGGTATGATTCAGTTAATTGGAGAGCAAGGGTTCAAATCCCATTCAAGTTATGAAATTTTAAGTTTGGGTAAAATAAGGCTTCAATTGATTACTTGAGTGAAGACACTTTTGGTGTATTTTACAAAAACGGATGGAAGCATCTGTTTATCAGAGCGTCAAGGCTTGGGCGCACTTCCGCAGAACCTGAATTTCCACAGCCCACTTAAAATATGTTTTTTGCGACCAACATTCCTCATTGGTCAGCTTTCTTAAATAAATTTACACGTTATTTTATGTTTTACTCATGGTCCCTTGGGCGAACTTGGTGGCAGACCTCTTTGGGGAGGTCTCCAACTATGTGGGCCACTACCTTTTATCACAATTTACCAAAATCCCAGGGTCTCCCTTGAGCCACCCAGGTCCCCTCCAGATCGAGGCACCCAAGACCCCTGACGCCAAGTTACACTTGATTATGGACTCCCCTCTGGGGTCCACTCAAGCAATTATGTTCCTCACTTACCTGGTACTATATGTTGCGCTCTATACCCTTGCCTGGGGTATCTTTTGCACAGGCACCGTTCACGGTGTCTTCTTTCCCTTTTTCTTAACAGCTAGTTCCCTAGAAATGTGAGTTTGCATCCCACATCACCTTGTTGGGAACAAGAGAGTTACAGACACTCTCTTGACACCACAAGGCACCACTGGGTACAAAGTGTTGTGAGTGGCCCTGTTGGGAGAGGAAGTTGGAAAGTGACCAACTCACAGAACTGTTTACCAAATATTGTTTAATTATTACAATACTAGTGGAATACCTATGCTTCACTACAGTGTTTATTTCTTACCAGTTGTATTCTATATCATTTTAGTTTTTACATTGGTAGATAGTCATCAATAAGTTCAAAAAATATCTAACCTATTGAATATTCCAACCTCCAACCACTTAGCCAAAATTAGTTAAGCCTGTAAATTAACTTAACCATCAATCACTTACCTTAAATTATTAAGCTCAAATAATCAACCAAAAAACGAACCACAGCTCAGCAAAAACCAATTGTTGAACTTAAAATATAGCCATAAATGACAAACTACTTATTAAAAATTATAAAGCTATTAAATTAAATGAATATGAAAACTCTCAGCCAAATTGTTCTAAAAAATAACTATTTGAAATATATAAGGTTTATAATGCTATAGAAAACTAAAATTGAACTTTAAATGATTTTATTAAAAAACAGTATATTACTATTCAAAGAATCTTTAAAAAGTACTTGTGCCAAGTTTGGTAATTATTGGTTATTTGCTCATGAGATAATGCATCCTATTTAAAGAAATTAACAGAATGATAATTTTTTAAATAAAATTTTAGGCTAATTTTTGTTGATACCCAAAAACTTTTCTTTCTGCTCAATTTCGCTTTTGAACAAATTTTATTAAAAAATATATATCCTACCACCACCATCTGGCCACACCAGTTTTCCTATTTATGGCCATGGATCCACCACCTGCTGCTCCAATGTGGGATAGTGGTGCTCCACCACCTAGCATTTTCCGCCCTGCAGGCAAACACATTTTCAAGGGGCTGAATAGCCTGCCATCTTATTCTGGCCATTTTGTCCCCTCATGGGATTTAGCACTCCACCTGGCGCACATCCACCATTTTTGTCCCCATCCTCTCACCCTCCCTCAATCCACAATCAGATTTTTCCTACAAGTTGACTATGGGTGTTTATTTCAATATGCTGACAAGGCAATTATCAGTTTGGCACTGCTGCATTTGCACTGAAAGACTTTATTGATTTTTGCCCATTTAAGGGCTACTTTGATATTGGCTTCCAGATGGAGGAGGATGCTGCTGCTGCAGCTTATACTCCCCTTATTTATAAAAACAATCCCATACTGATTACCCAAACTTTCCTCCCTACAGAAACCATAATGGTGGTGTCCTTTGCATCCCTCCCTTCCCATCTTCCACCCCAAATTTTATATGATCAGTTGATGGATGGGATTCTGGATTATGGGACTCAGCCCAACCTCATCTTTACTGTTCCTTCTGGTGCAGAGCACCTTGCTGCCCCTTGTGCTACTGCTACTATAATATCATACCACCTGTGATGGTACAGGATATTCCTGACCATCACATTGTTATTATTAGAATTAAAAATAACAAACAAAACAATAATTTTAATTGTAATTTTAATAATAATAATAAAGAGAAAAACCACCAAATTGGGCCAAAATTCAATATTAAATGAAGGCCCTTGTACCACCTCAAGGGATCTGATGAATACGAGCTTGAGAAATCTGAAAAACATTAATAAACAATCTGATGATAATGGTGGATTTCCTCCAAATGTGGGCCTCAAAAAAAGAACCCCTATTTATAGGGGTTCCAAATGGAGTAATTTTCAAGCAAATGGAGTAATTCATCCATTTTGCATACAAATAATCTATAAAAGGGGGTCCCAATTCTATATCAAAAATCAATTTGATTGAAAAAAGATTGTCAGGTCTAAAAATAGACCTTCCAAATGTTGATTATTGACAGTGATTATCAATTGTCAATAATCACTGATAATTATCATATTTTTATAACCATTATTTAATAATTTAATCCTATGTTTAAAATCATAATTATCAACTATTTCAGATTAATAATTTCATAAGACTTAAAAAAGTCTAATAAATCATTATTTGCATACTATAAAAAAGAATTGAGTAGAATTTTATTCCTCAATTCTGTGTTCTTACTCAGTTGGCTCAATAAACATATCTTAATAAAAATTATTTTAAATTTTAATTTTATTGAGTAATATACTATGATGAATGACTTTCTCCAGGACACTGAACTCAGTCACTTAAGGGATTCTCTATTGGCCCTCACCTGGAGTCAAGGATCATTGTTAGGATTAAGTATTATCCTAACCATTATCCAAGGATGGCTTCAACTTTATTATAGTGGAATGTGGACTTACAGAGCACTATCTGGGGTTTTATCAAGTTTGTGGACTATTACCTGTTTGGTATTGCCCAATTCTTTTGTCCATTACTGGAAAGAACCAGTCCGTTACATTACACAGAATTCATCTAGTTTTTGGTCTGTGGTGAGAGTTTCAAGGGAGGCTCCTGTTCAACCTCTCTTACCTGCCTGGTATCAACATTCTCCTACCATGTTGATGATCATTTTTACGTTATTTCTAATGCATGAGATCTATTTGATGATGAAGGGATGTATTTCAAGTCCTGTCAACCATGAAGCAGATACAATTCAAGTTAGTCCTACTCAACCTATCCTGGGAACCTTGGCTTTGGAGAAAATTCATGAAGTTTTTGACAAAGTGCGTTTCCAAGGTCACTTATCTAAGACATGGGTAGAAAATCCTACTTTTTCTGATCATATTTCTCAAGTTTTGAATGAGTTACCTGATAAGTCTGCCACTTGGATCAGAAATCTCCTGGATAAACAGAAGAAGCTTCCTGAAACACTGGATGATTGTCTTCAGTTAATTGATCAAGTGGCATGTCCTGATGAAGGTCAAGATGCGGCATGGTCAGCTTTTTTGTTAACAGCTCAGGGAAAGGGGTACATAAAATAATATTCACGTTCATTCTGTCCGCTTGCTTGTGCAGAAAAGGTTGTTCTCTCAAATCTTCCACGGATGTTTAGACAAAACTTACATCCAGACCTTCTTTCAGCCTTGGCGCAACGCCTATTGCTGAGGATTTGGAGGAGGAGATCCGTTGTGCTAGGAATGTAGAGCACCATCTTAAAATTGCAAAAACTAAGCGGGATCTTTTATATGTCCAAGGGTACAAGAGTGTAAAAGGAAAGGATTTTCGCCATGGAGAGTCTGAACCCCTACGTCTCACCAAGCATCCTCAAGCAGAACAACCTGCGCACTCTAAAGCAAACCGTGAAATGGTTGCCTTAACCAACACCCTTGGGTCTGTTCAGGCTGGTTCAGAGCAAATTGCATCATCTGCTCCAGTCTATGAGACTCATACCAATAAAGGAGACTCTGCACATTACTCCTATTTACTCCTTCCACTTAGAAATAGTCAGTGGTCAGAACCATGAAGTGACAGCTTTAGTAGACACCAGGGCCAATGAGAACTACATCCAAATTGAGCTTGCGCAAAAATGGAACCTGCCCTTAAAAAAGGCGGGTAAAGTGTCTCTACCAGATTCTACTAAAACTGCTGTGTTTTGGAGGGTTGGAGGACGGCTCCAAATCGGTCAAGGGGAACGACTATTTGATGAGAGCTTCTGTACTATAAATCACCTTCCTTATCCTGTGGTGTTGGGAATGAAATGGTGGCACCAGTTCACACCTCAGTTCAATATGCTGACCAAAGAGGTTACTATTAATCCCACGGATTCCCTATCCCTTCAATGGAAGTTCACAACTTGTGAGCCCACATCATCCAGGTTTGGAGTTTCATCTGAAGAAGTCACTGATAATGCCTTGCCCAAGGAATATGTTGAGTTTGACAATGTATTTGGCCCTTGAGAACTACCCAAGTTTGATGCTGGTGGCCCATTTTCTCTCAATTTCCAGTTCAAGAAGGACTCAGATTTGCCAAGAGGATGTCCTATTTATACATTGAACCGAAGATCAAGGGAATCATTAGAGAAATACATTAATACCATGCTGAAATCTGGATCAATTGTTCCCTCCAAATCTTCCGTGGTCTCTCCAATCCTGTTAGTACCTAAGGCTAGTGGATACCTTAGGCCTTGCATGGATTTCTGCAAACTGAATGAGGTGACTGAACCAGACTCTTATCCACTACCGCTCTTTGAGAACATTTTGCCTATGATCTCTGGAAGCACTTGGTTTACCAAGTTGGACTTAGTAGAGACCTTTCATCAATTACTGGTGCACCTGGATCATCAGAAATTCATGGCATTCAAATGCCACCGGGGAATTTTTGAATATTGGGTGATGCCCTTTAGACTAAGAAATGTCCCAGCTGTGTTCCAACGGCTAATTGATCATGTGCTCTGTAACTTATTGGGACGTTGCTGCATTGCCTATATGGATGATATATTTTTGTTCTCTAAATCAGAAGAACAACACATTGAGGATGTCAAGTCTGTCCTGAAAGCCATTCAAAATGCAGGACTCAAACTAAAACCCTCAAAATGTGAGTTCCACAAGTCATCAATAACGTTTTTGGGGAACGTGGTTTTTAAAGAAGGGCTGGCGATATGCCCTGACAAGCTTAAAGCCATCAAGGAATGGAAAGCTCCAATGGATCAAATGGGGGTGAGAAGTTTTTTAGTAACGGTCAACTTCCTGAGAAGGTTTTCTAAAGATCTTAAACAGTGACAATACCCCTAACTAGATTAATGGGGAAGGTGCCCTTCCAGTGGGGTTCAGAAGAAGAGGAAGCTTTCCAAGAAATAAAAAGAAATCTTATTGAAGCCCCTGTCTTGGCTCATGAAGAACCAGAGAAGCTGTTTATACTCAAAACTGATGCATCCAACTGTGCAATTGGTGCCATTTTTTGCAACAAGGGGAGGATGGAATAGAACATCCCATCTTCTACTACAGCCATAAAATGCAGCCCGCGGAAACCAACTACCCTATTTATGATAAAGAGTTATTAGCAATAGTGGCGGCACTCCAGGAGTGGCAACACCACTTGATGAATGCCCGTTGGCCTATCATTATTCAGACTGATCATAAAGCTCTGGAGTTCTATAAGAAACCACAACGGATGAATCATAGACAGTCTCACTGGCATCTGGAGTTATCCAATTTTGTGTTCAAGATTGAATACCGCCCAGGCAAAGAGAATTTACTCTCAGATCTTTTAAGCTGGGATCTGGGGTTATCTTATACTACACATGAGTTAGATAAAATTAATACAGCCACCATGTTACCTCCTGAAATCTTTACGTTAATTAAAGATGGGGCCCAGGGACTTAATGGAAGAATATGAGTTACCCAAGGGAAAACCAAATTTGGGAAGAGGCTATTGCAGGAGTTGGTTAATGGACCTTCACCCAAATTCAAAGATTTCATTAAAGAGGAGAATGAGATCACTACTGAGGGAAGATATGGGTTCCCACTAAGAACTTACAGAAGGAGGTTTTAGAGGCCTGCCATAACCATCCACTGGATGGACATCCAGGAATTACCAAAACCCCAGAACTAATCACTAGACACTACTCCTGGCCTGGGATAGTAAGACGGGCTAAGGAGTATGTGAGTCAATGGCTGACTTGTGCCCAGGTCAAGCATCAGCGCAAACTTCCTGTGGGGAAGCTAATGCCCTTACAGAGACCCCACAAGCCTTGGTCTTCCATTAGTGTGGATTTTATCTCTTCTTTACCTAAGTCCAGAGGATTTGATGCCATAATGGTTGTTGTTGACCATTTAACCAAGTATGCAGAGTTTATTCCATGTTCCACCCAGATCACATCAAAGGGAGCAGCAGCTTTGTTTCTATAGGAAGTTTTTCTCGCCATGGAGTACCCAAGGAAATAATTTCTGATTGAGGACCCCAGTTTGTATCAAAATTTTGGAACCATCTATTGGACAACCTACAAATTAAGCCTTGTCAGTACTCTGCTTATCATCCTCAATCATATGGTCAGACAGAGAGAGTAAATCAGGTGCTTGAACAATACCTTCGTTGTTATGTGTCAGGCCATCAGACAGACTGGAGGGATTGGTTAGGATTATCCCAATATTCATATAACAACTTGGTTCATGAATCAACTGGAATGTCCCCCTTTTTTGCAAATTATGTATTTCATCCAGATCCTTGGAACCCTTCAGTGGGAGGTCAGAACCCCACAGCAGATGAGATTGCCAAGAAGGCTATGGAAACTTTGAAATTCTTAGAGCAGCATTTAGATCAGGCCGCAAAATCCCAAAAACAGAAGGCGGACAAGAAAAGATGGGACAATCCAGGAATTAGAGTGGGAAGTTATGTGTTGATTCACTGAACTATAATACCAAAGTTCCACATAACAAGTTTGGTACTGTATGGATTGGTCCATACCAAGTGATTAAACAAGTAAATCTGGTGGCTTTTGAGTCATCATTACCAGAAGGATCAAGAGCACATCCCACTATCCATATTTCTCAACTCAAGTTGTTTAAAGGGGCACTTCCAGAGAAAATTTTCCCCCTCCAACCTGCACTGTGTAAAAATCCTGAATATGAGGTTGAGGAAATATTAGACAGCAAAGTAGTATGGGGGCAACACAAATTTCTGGTCAAATGGAAGGATTACCCCATTGAAGAATCTACATGGAAAACAGCTGAAGATTGTCACCATTGTCCTGAGAAAATTAGGGAATTTTTTGCCTCAAAGGGGGTAATTTGATGGTAAAGGATATTCCTGACCATCACATTGTTATAATTAGAATTAATAATAACAAACAAAACAATAATTTTAATGATAATAATAAGAGAAAACCCACCAAATTGGGGCAAAATTCAATATTAAATGAAGGCCCTTGTACCACCTCAAGGGATCTGATGAATATGAGCTTGAGAAATCTGAAAAACATTAATAAACAAATCTGATGATAATGGTGGATTTCCTCCAAATGTGGGCCTCAAAAAAAGAACCCCTACTATAGGGGTTCCAAATGGAGTAATTTTCAAGACAATGGAGTAATTCATCCGTTTTGCATACAATATTAATCTATAAAAAGGGGTCCTGAATTTTTATCAAAAACTCAATTGAAACAAGTTTGCCAGGTCTAAAAATAGACCTTCCAAATGTTGATTATTGACAGTGATTATCAATTGTCAATAATCACTGATAATTATTATATTTTTTATAACCATTATCTAATAATTTAATCCTATGTTTAAAATCATAATTATCAACTATTTCAGACTAATAATTTCATAAGACTTAAAAAGTCTAATAAATTATTATTTGCATACTATAAAAAAGAATTGAGTAGAATTTTATTCCTCAATTCTGTGTTCTTAATCAGTTGGCTCAATAAACATATCTTAATAAAAATTATTTTAAATTTTAATTCTATTGAGTAATATACTATAATGAATGACTTTCTCCAGGACACTGAACTCAGTCACTTAAGGGATTCTCTATTGGCCCTCACCTGGAGTCAAGGATCATTGTTAGGATTAAGTATTATCCTAACCATTATCCAAGGATGGCTTCAACCTTATTATAGTGGAATGTGGACTTACAGAGCACTATCTGGGGTTTTATCAAGTTTGTGGACTATTACCTGTTTGGTATTGCCCAATTCTTTTGTCCATTACTGGAAAGAGCCAGTCTGTTACACCACCTACCATAGCTCAATAAAACCCCTCTGTGCTTGTATTACAGCAGCACCTGAGCACTTTTTTTGGGCTCATGTGGATTTAGTCACCAGATTTGTCCCCTCTGTTTTGGGTTCAACCATTCCAAAAAATCCTGCCCCCATGCCACTTTCTCTGATGCAGCTTCAGAGACCTATTAAGCAGATTCCAAATGGGGTATTTTGTTGCCAACTTTCACTTAACATTCTTATTTGATGGGCCAGAGTGGGAAATTGGCCCCCACCAAATCAACCACCCACATTAACCCACCCAATTACACCCCCACCAATCAGATTCATGATTGAACCGCCATTTGCACCCAAGAAGCCCATTTGACTATTTCTCATCAAATTTATCATCTACTATTCTCATGAACAAAAATCCATGGGACCCATTGGCTGAGGTTGATGAATCAGGTAAAGTTATCCTAAGTGAGGATTCCATTAAACCTCTCAGTCAGTTCAATTATGGTTGAGCCAAATTTTTCCCTTCTGACTTTGACAAAACCCCATCCCCCAAATGTTTTTCTCCTAAACCCAATGCTGCCCTCTGCAAAGTGACCACCAGCTCACCTTAATAGTGGTGGCCTCTCCCCATTACCACAACCTATGCAAAGTATTGGCCCAATCAGTGGCTCAGATTCAACTAGGGCTGACCACACTCTACTACCCTCCTGATTTTCCCAAAACAGCCCAAAGAAAAATCAGTAAACTATATGATGATGCCAAAGCTGCTATCATATATGTCACTAAACTAGCAGATTTTGACCTATCTGCTAAAAACACCTGCCAAAGTTTATCTAATTTTGCCCAACTCCCCAATATCTTCATTCAAGCTGAACACCACTTAGCAGAATTTATTGAAGCTGTCTACCAATCTGATCTTGATGATGAGAACTCATTTTACACCACCATCCACCCACACTATGCTGATGCCCCAATGCCCTGGCTCTCTGCTTTAGTCTTTTTTACAATTATCATGAAAATATCATGAAAAGTATGTCTGCAGAAGAGCCGCTTGACCCTCCTCACCCTCTGCCATAGTGGGTTAGCAGTTCACCTTCCCTGCATGGTTGGAGATTTTTTGTTTTGGTTTATTATTCCATTTGTTCAGTTCTTTTGCCCTTTGCTTATTGGTAATACCCATCCCCTGATCAGTGTACATTGAATAGATTTAAAATTCTTGTTGATACCCAGTTTATCACAGATTTGTTTGTGGGTTTAAAGTTTAGCAAATTAACTAATCAATTCCTTTGTATATTGGTAGATGGATATAAGTAAAATTAAGAAATCAAATTTTTATTGAAACAGTATAAAATTTCCAACCACTCAGCTAAACCCAATTAAACCTATTTAAATTTATTTGAGTCAGGCTGACCTGGGGACAATACTGCACCAAGTAAAGAGAAATTGAATGAATGAGAAAGGAGGATAAATTCTGGAAAACCTCCATGCATGGCATATGATAGGCTAGGAACTCCATGGACCACCTTTGCTATTCACTATCTCAGTTTGGGGCATTGGTGCATAGCACCAACACAGTCAAAATCATCCCCTACCCAAAGTTCATCAATCAGATTTTGAACTTGGGGAGTCAGTGGTAGAGGGTCCATATTCTACCACTGGGGTATCCTCCCCTCCAATTAAACCTATCTAATCAATCAAAATATCAACTATTTACCTGAAACTATTGAGCCCATTGAATCAATCTAAATCCACCAACCACCACTCAATCAAAACCAATTGTTGAATTTTTAAAACAACCAACAACCAAAATCCACTAGCAACTTACCAAAACCAATTAACTTATCAGATCAAACAATCACTAACTGCTTTAATAAAACTGTCAAGCTTATTAATCAACCCAAAACTACCAACCACTTGCTAAAACCATTTGCTATTGAGTCAACCAAATATCAAACTGTTCAGCTGTAACATTATACTAATTTTCATTAAAAACATATAAGATTTTCACTTGTTACATAATTTTTTTATTTTACTATGAAAAATTAAAAACCCTTTCATATTGCACATCTACATTATCTAGTGAATATCTATGTAAATTTTCATCTTTCTAAGTCTTGTCATTGTTGAGATACAGTGAGTGAGTGTTAAGTGAGTGAGTGGTGTTTAGCATTTATAGTATGAATTTATAAAGCAAAGCTATATTTAATTAATATCTAATCAAACTATAAGAAAACTTTAATAAAAGCATAACCCAACGCCCTACCATTAGCAGGGTGCTGGGTCTTATGGTAGGATGGGGAAAGTTGCTAAGCTGAACTGTGGTAGCAGGATTTGATTTTTAATTTTAAATTTTAAAATTACAATGAGTGGTAGCATAGCAGGGTGGTTCCTTCTCTACTCTGAGTCAGGTTTTGATTGATTGGTTCTAAACTAGCACAGGTTAAAAAATTTAGTTGGTATATTTGTCCCAAGGTTGACCTGACTCATTTATTTTTAAAATTAAAATTAACATTTTGGATGCCAATTTAATTTCAACTAGTGGGATCTCATGCTTTGCTAAGGTGTTTATAACTTACCAGATAGTTCAAAATTATTTTAATTTTATATGGTAGATAGCCATCAAAAAGTTCAGAAACTATTAAACCTATCAAATAATCCAACCTCCAACCATTTAACCAAAATTAATTAAGCCTGCAGATTAACTAAACCATTAATCACTTACCTTAAACTATTGAGCCTATCAAATTAACCAAAAAATGAACCATCACTTATCAAAAACCAATTGTTGAATTTACAAACCAGCCAAAGACTACCAACCACTTATCAAAACCTATGAAACTATTGAAATAAATGAATATGAAAATGCTAAGCCAAATCTAAATAAAAAAATGATCAAAGTTTTACATTATGGTAAAAAACTCAAGTGCATGATATAAGCCTTATGGCTATAATTTTGTTAGAAACTTTGTTAATATTTTATCTACTTTTTATTATAGGATACTATCATTGTGTTTTGTCATTTAACTTTTAAAAGAATAAAATCTAAGATGGTTAGATTACTTTAGTAATGATTAGATTAGCCTAACTAAAACTGTATATGACAGCAGGCAAGTAGCTGGTAGATAGATTCAAATTTATTAAATCTATACCTTTTTTACTTCAATCTCAACATTTTGCATTTTGAT
The DNA here is from genome assembly GCA_022478985.1 of Massospora cicadina. Classification (NCBI taxonomy): domain Eukaryota; kingdom Fungi; phylum Entomophthoromycota; class Entomophthoromycetes; order Entomophthorales; family Entomophthoraceae; genus Massospora; species Massospora cicadina. The sequence continues at coordinate 42,578 of JAKSZP010006775.1, forward strand.
TTCAACATTTTGCATTTCAATCATCAACATTTTGCATTTCAATTTCAATTTCAACATTTGCATTTTTATTTTAATATTTTGTATTTCAATTTCAACATTTAGGATTTTGATTTCAACAGTTTGCATTTTGATTTCTATATTTTATAAATTAATTTCAACATTTTATACTTCAATTTTAGCATTTTATATTTCAATTTTAATATTATACTTCAATTTCACCATTTTGTGTTTCAATTTCAATATTACACTTCAACTTCAATATTTTATTTCTGAAATTCAAACTTTTATAAATTCAATTTCAATATTTTTAGTTTTAGTGATTGTATCATATTTATTCTAACTACAGACTCATTGATTTTCTCACATTAGTATTTTCTTTTGGTAGATTATAATATGATATAAGGAGGGGAGGATACCCCAGTGGTAGAATATGGACCTCTACTGCTGCCTCCCCAAGTTCAATTCCAATACAGGAACTTTGGGTAGGGGATGACTATGACTGTGTTGGCATTGTGCACCAATGCCCCAAACTGAGATAGCAATTAGAAAAGGCAGTCCATGGAGTTTCTGGACTATCATATGCTGCACATGAAGGTTTTCCAGATTTTATCCTCCTTTCTCATTCATTCAATTTCCCCTCAATTGGTGCAGTATTGTCCCCAGGTCAGCCCACCTTGAATAAAGTTTAACATTTAAAATTTAAAATAATATGATATAAGGGATATACAAATATTTCTTTAAATATAAAAAAGTGAAAATTAATATGCTTGTATTATTTTAGCAGGAATAATAAAATAAAAATATTATTTAAAATTGTGTTGAGATTAAAATATAAAATATTGAAGTTAAAGTATAAAATATTGAAATTGAAATGTAAAATGTTGAAATTGAAATACAAAATATTGAAATTGAAATAAAATAAGGTATATAATAAATCAGGTAGCATTTTAGTTGTGGTGGTTTAGGAAATAATCTTATAAATAAATCATTATAAATGCATGTTTATTTCAACACCTACTCCTAGACTATTTACCAATCTCAGATAAACTTAACATAAATATTCTATGACATATATACAAAATTGTTCAGTTGACTTGATTGGTTTAATGTTTCAGGTATAAGGTTAGCAGTTTTTACTTATAGTTTTTATTGATTTATTTGAGGTACGCCGACCAGGGGATGGACAGTACCAATCACAACACTCAAAATGGCAAAACAAACTACTAACCAGGTGGGAAGCAGAAACTGCTTAACCCACCATGGCAGAGGGTGAGGAGGGGTCGGGGGGTTGGTTTTCAGAAAGACCCGCCTCAATCAAGGGGTGTTGGTTGCAGTACCAGATCAGAGCAGAGAGCCAGGGCGTTGGGGCATCTGCATAGTGGGGGCTGAGGTCAGCGTAGTAGGAGTTTTCCACTTCTGCATCAAGATAATGATGGGAAAGTGTCTCAACAAAAGCTGCGAGGAGAACTTCAGCTTCTTTGTGGGCTTCAGGAAGTTGGGTGAAAAGGGAGATACTGTGGCAGGTGATTTTGGCTGAGGGGTTGAATGAAGCAAGTGTTATGACATTCATAACAGCAATTTCAGCATCATCAAATAATTTTGAGATGTCACTGCAGGGAGATTCAGGGAAGTCAGGGGGAAAAAGATGGTGGGCAGGCCATGCTGGAGCTGAGCCACTGACTGGGCCACCGCGGTGCATAGTTTTGGGCAATGAGGAGAGGCCACCGCAGCTAAGGTGAGCTGGTGGTCACTTTGGAAGGGGTTGTATTGGGTAGAGGAGCAAAATGGCGAGGGGTAGGGGTTTCATCAAAGTTGGGAAGGAAAAATTCTGCCTGACCATAATCGCCATGACAGAGAGGTTGACCTGTATGCTTACTAATAAGGATATTACCTGATTTGTCAGTTTCAGCCAATAGATCCCATTGATTTTGGTTCACTGGAATAGTGGCATTTAAATTTGAGTGGGTAGGATTGGGCAAATGGGCAGCTGCTTGGGTACGAATGTTGGTCCAAGCATTGCTCTGATTGGCTGGCGTAGATTTAGGTGGGAGAGTGAGGATGGAGGTTTTGGGTGGGGCTGATTTTCCATGTGGGCCCACTGAACGAGATTGGAGGGTGGGAGGGGGCAGCAAAGCACCCCATACTGAACCTCCAGAGGGGGGCTCAGAAGCTGCATCAGCAGATTTGGCCTTAGGGCATGCTCTTTTTGCATGGTTGAGGCCAAAGCAGAGGGAACAAATCTGCCTACCATTATCGGCCTGAGCCCAAAAGAAATGATCAGGTGCTGCAGCCACACTAGCGCGGGGTGGGATTTGTTGGGCTATGGTAGGGTGGTGTGGTATGATGGTGGCTGTTGCATGAGGAGCAGCAAGGCGTTCTGCACCAGAAGGAATGGCAAAGATGAGGTTGGGCTGAGTGCCATAAGCCATGAGCCCCGCAACCAACTGGTCATACAAAACCTGGGGTGAAAGGTGGGATAGGAGATTTGCAAAGGATACCACTAGCGTGGTGTCTGAAGGGAGGTGAGTACGGGTTGTGGGAATGGGGGTTTTTTATAAATTAGAGGAGTTTGTGCTGCCACTTCAGCATCCTCCTCAGATTGGAACCCAACATCAAAGTAGCCCTTAAAAGGGCGGAAGTCTATAAAGCCAGCTGGCGCAAAGGCTGTAGTGGCTAGGTCAATAATTGCCTTATCAGCATATGGGAACAAACGTCCATAGTCCACTCTGAGGCAATAGCGAATAGCAGAGCGAGGGAGGGCGAGAGGATAGGGGTGAGAAGGGTGGATGCGCGCCAGGTGGAGTGCTAAGTCTCGTGGGGGGACAAAACGGTTGGAAGCAGTGGGTGGGCTGTTTGAACCTGTCCGAACGTGCTTGCCTGCAGGGTGGAAAACACTAGGTGGGGGTGCACTGCTGCCCCACACTGGGGTGGCAGGTGGCAGAGCCAAGGACATCAAAGAATAGGTTTGGGCAGATGGCTGTGGATAAATTAACTTAAATTTAAAATCGCTCAAAAGTGACTTTGAGCGGTTAAAGAGAAGTTTTTACACCTACTTATAGTTTTTATTATTTAGTTGATTTTATTAGTCAATTATATGGTAAACTTTCAGATATCTATCTATATTACCTCATTTTATTTACTTGGCTGATGTAATTGGTCAATATATACTAAATTTAGTGATCACCATCTGCAATAATTCATTTTAGATCTAGTTGATTTAATTGATCAACCTATTCAAAAATAATCTACACCCATAGTAATTTAGGCTCGTCAGTTATGATCTCATACTTGAATATACCCCCCAGCCATAGGACATATATCATGTCAAAACTTCACTGACTGACTATCTGAAACCTTTTACTCTGATAGGTTTAATTTATTTGGGTGAGTGTGTGAGAATTGGTGAATCTTATCAAATCTGATAGGTTCAATCTATTTGGGCGAGTGGGTGAGAATTGGCAAATATTTTGATGGTGCTTAGATTCGTGCAGCCCCAGTGCGGCGGGGGCAGTACCCTGTTTCATCCCGCAAATTTGCCTGCACTGGGTGCCCTAACGGGCACAAACTCAGAATTGGCAAATATTATCTTATAATTCACCATTGTTCAACTGAAACTAATCGAGTTTGATAAGTTCAATTTATTTGAGCGAGTAGGTTAGAATTAGTGAATATTATCAAATAATTCACTAAATTGCTCACCCGAAACTAAACAAAAATCACTGGTAGAGTTTTAAGTATTAAGTAAAGTTAGTATCAGCTTACTAGCCACAAGGGAAACAGCGGAGCTGTTAGTCCGAGTGGCTCGAGAGTAGTGCTGGCACAGCCTATAGGCTACAATGTGAGCTTATCATCTGATAAACTAAATACTGTAGCGAAGCACGAGTATCTGGATATTAGGTTATATATATTTAAAAACCTGCCTAATTTGGTTCCCTAATTAATAAAATACTTTTGGCAGTTAAGTAGAACTTGATTTAGTAGTTTGGAAGACATGTCACGTACACAATGATTTTAAATATAGAAACGTTTCGGGTAGCAGTTTATGGTTAGTTGATTGATTCGAGAGGTTTATTTTGTTTGGCCGAGTGGTTAAAAGGTTTTTGGTTGAATAGATAGGACACAGTTAGATTTAAGGGTGATTAGTTATTAGTTGATTTGATTAGTTCGGTTAGCTTAATTGAGTGGTTTGTGATTTTTGGTTGATTCGATTGAGCAATTAGATTTGGCTGAGTGGTTATTGTTCATCTATAATATAAAATCTAAATTAATAAATTTAAATATCTGAGATTCTAGACACCGTAGCGAAGCACAGGTAAATCGGCTAGTCTACTTAAAACATTGACTAACTGACATCTGAAACCTTCAAGTCTGATATGTTCAATCAATTCCGGCAAATGGGTAAGAATTGGCGAATAGTATCGAATAATTCATCAAATTGCTCACCCGAAACTAAATAAAAATCAGTTAGGTTTTAAGTAGATTAGCTGCACCTGGCCACGCGTTGCTGTGGCTCAGTTTGGTTAAATGGAAAAAAAGAAAAGTGAAAGCATACGTTTCTAATAGCTGAGTTACCCAGCGTTGCTCGGGTTTACGAGCTCACATTGACAGCCTAAAGACTAAGCCAACACTATGCTTGAGCCACTCAGGCTAACAGCTTCGCTGTTGCCCTTGTGGCTGGTGAGCTGGTTATCCTAAATCTACTTATTAATCTACTAAATTTATAATTACTTAAAATTCTAACACTAATTTTTGTTTAGTCTTGGGTAAGCAATTTAGTGATTATTTAATAATATCAATCTTCACATGGGGCTAGGTCGTGAGATTCGCGCGCGTTTCCTTGGGGTCACCCTTTTAAGCTCGGGGTGCTGTTTTGGGGGGTTTTGTGGCTTTTGATTTTGGTTTATGACGTCAAAAATTGATTTGCTAATAGTGGCGCTAAGTCTAAATTGTTCGATAAATTTGGGTTTCGAGTCGATTTTAATTAAAATTTATTAAAGTGTGATTCAGTGGTTCAAATCAGCAGTGATTCGAAGCCTAAACCGATGCCAATCGGTTTTTTAGATTTTGTTAGTAGGGCAAATTAGCTATCATATACATAGCTTTTGCACCCCCCAACCTGGTGAAATAACAACTAATCGGAGGTATTCGGAGATTCTAAAAAACAAGGTAAAATTGATTCTCCAATTCTCTGATATATATATATATATAAATGAATGTCTGTGTCTGTCTGTCTAATTGTATGTATGTCCCAAATGCATTCCTATACCATTCATCCAATTGTGATGAAACTTTGGTGAGTTGTTGTGTGCATGCCTGAGAAGGTTTATGAATTTTAAAAAATATTATTTTAATAGTAAAATAAAAAGTTTTCTTTGTAACAGGTGAAAATCCTATATATACTTCAATAGTATTTGCTATATTGTTACAGCTGAACAGTTTAAATTTGTTTGATTTGATATTTTATATGGTTTTGTTAAGTGGTTAGTGGTCATTTGGCTAATTAGTAAGTTAATTTAAATCAAGACTTTGAATCAAAAGTCTAATTGATTTTAAAAAAACCTCCTCTAGCATAATCACTCACCAGATATGCCAACCAAACTGCAAGGTGGGTAACCTTCCAAAATCTCCCCACTGATTGTGAACAGGAGTGGGTGCACAAAGTGATCCAGACTGAATTGTCATACTATGGGAAGTACAAGAATTCTGGCAAGCCAGTGGTGACTACATCATAAAGTGCCTCCACCCTCAGACAGTGGAAGTGCTGTATGAACCAGCACCCTGGATGAAACCAAACAAATTTACTCTACCCAGATTCATCCACCTGCCCAGCCTTGATAGGGTAGTATACATCAAACAGGAGAATGCCAAACAAGTGTGCTGGTTCTGCTACCAGATTGGCCACACAATGGTTCAATGCCACCATCATAAAGGTAAAACTACATGTGAATACAAATATGACCCCATTGGGGGGGGCTCACTAAGGTTGGTACCAAGACTTTCCTCCACCCAAAAGCCAGAGAATGGATCCTATGCAACTTAATGAAGGTAGCAGTTATGAAACACCAGTGACAAGAATTGGACCTGGCATATAGAGAAGCATGGGAACGGGAAATGGCAAAGTGACCCAAAGTGGATGATAAACCATTTATAAATCTGAACCCCAAATCTTAAGCAATTGATGAGGGAACTGACCCCAGACCAACAGAGAAACATCCAACCCAAGTGGAATGGATAGTCTGGGAGGAGAAAAGATGGCAGAAGGTGAACCTGAAGAAGTCCCCCAAGCAAGGGAGGATGCAGGATCCCAGCAAGTCAAAATCAAAACCTGACAAGATGAAAGGGAATACAAAATCAAATTGGAAGTCATTGGCAAATAAACTTGAGGTGACCAGTGAAAAAGTAGCAGGAGTGACAAAATCAACAAAATCAGCTGGGCAATCACTGACTAAAAAATCAAGTTCTGCCAGTAAATTGAATGAAGGGGTATGAATCTGGCCAATGGATGAGGGAAAATCTGCCAGTCCACCAGCAGAGAACAAGGGACACTTGGACCCAATCATAAAACCATCCCCATTAACCATTGACAGGGAGATGGGGATGGCAACTGAATTCCCAGTACACAGGATACCTGGGAATATAATCTCAGTCCCAACCAACTGACCCCAAAAATCAAATATTGCACCCCGTCAACCATTGACACCACCACCATCGACCAACCAGACCTCAGTATGGGACTCAATCCACAACCCAGACAACGCTAAACCTCATATTTATGGGTCAGGCAGCTGGAAATGAGGATTGCAACTACAAATGCTCAGAGGATGGCAAGCATACAAACAAGGAGGAGGAAAATGTACCATTTAAAAACTAATAATAATATTGACCTAATTTTTATTTCAGAAATACAAGCTGGTCTTTAACCCACGGGGCTAGGAAGTGAGATTTGCATGCCACTTTGTTGGATCACCCTTTTAAGCTTGGGGTGTTGTTTTGAGCTTTTTTTAGCTAATTGATGCAAAATATGACATCATATATAAATTTGCTATCAGTGATGCTAAGCCTAAATTATACATTTTTTAGTACTAGATGGTCCCAGCCTAAATTATACATTAGAGTTGTAAAGTAAATCTATTTAGGTATAGTTCAGTGATGAAACTGAGATTCAAAGCTTACCTGTTACCAATTGGATTTTGAGATTTTATTAGTAGAGCAAATTGAATTCTTAAATCTAACTTTACTAACTTCCACTCTGGGGAAGAACAGCCAATCAGAGATTTTTGGAGTATCACAAAATTGAGGTAAGATTGATTCTCCAATTCTCCAATACCTTATTTATTTTATAGATGATTCAACATCAAATTTCTTGAATTTAATTTTATTATATAAAGCTATTTAAAACTTAATTATGAATTATAACAAATCAAAATATACAATTTAAGCTCCACTGATGAGCATGCCATTAGTTATTGTTGTGAATTGATTCCATAAAGCTTATGACAATATTAACGCATAGATAGCTATCATGTTTTTAGGTAAGTATAACTAACTTAATATATAGATAGATTCAGTACTATAGTATATAAATAGTTCAAAGCATTAATTATTTTAGGGATGATAGCACCACTTAAATTACAGAATTATAATCTCAACTCAAAGGTAAGCACTTTTTAGTTTTTGGCTATTTATGATTTAGAAAAAAGATTCTCTAGATAGTTGTTTTCAAGTTGTTTTCATTATCCTCACTTAAATTCCAGAATTATAATTTTAATGTGAAGGTAAGCACTTTGAAGTCTTTATTTATTTAAGATTTAGTAAAAAGATTCTCTAGATAGATAATTTATTACCCTCACTTAATCTACAGAACTATAATTTCACTACAAAGTTAAGTACTTTTTAGTTTTTAGGCAATTAAGATTTAGGGAAACATTCACTAGATTGTTGTTTTGATTACCCCCACTTAAATTTCAGAAGTGTAATTTTGATGCAAAGAAGCACTTTGTGTTTTTGGTTATTTAGGATTTAGGAAAACATTTACTAGATCATCATTTCTATTATCTATGCTTAAATTGCAGGTTTATAATTTTACTGCATAGGTAAGCATGTTAAGAGTTTTTAGTTATTTAAAATTTAGCAAAAAGATTCTCTAGATTGAATTTTTTATTTTTCTGCACTTGATTTGCATAATTATAATTTCAATGTAAAGATAAGCACTTTTTAGTTTTTAGTTATTTAAAGTTTAAGACAACATTTACTGGATTGTTGTTTTGATTATCCCCACTTAAATCACAAAATTATAATTTTAATGCAAAGTAAGCACTTTTTAGTTTTTAGTTATTCAGGAAAAATATTCACTAATTATTTATTTTATATTTTAGCAGTAAAAAGTAAATTTAGTTAATTGTTTTTTAGATTTTTGATCCCAGTGACTTTCTTAAATTTAGGGAGTGGTATTGAGCTTATTTTAAGGTAAGCTGTTTATTGGGTTTACTTATTTTTTACTATCTAGAGCTATTAATTATTAAATTTATTAGAAGTTTGTTTTCAGTATGATCATCTATGATCTAAATTATTCATTGTTATCTTTTTGAGGTAAGTTTTTTAATGAGTATAATTATTTTTTACTAGATGTCTGTTTCCAATATGATTATCTGCAATCATCTGAAATAATTGCAAACATCTTTTTTAGATGAGTTTTGCTTCTTATTTGGTAATATTTTTAGTAACTTTATTAATTTTGATTTCAGCATAAACTATTGTAGTTTTCTGTATTTATTAATATAATCAGAATAAGTTTTTAATATTTTTATTTGATCTAATATAAAGTAGTAGTTTTGCTGATTTTGATTTTACCATAAGCTGTTGCCATCATAAATATCAGCTAATATCATTATCAAGGTAAGTTTTGATTTTTTCTAATTGATCTACTATAATATATCAATATATGAATTGCTTATTTTGAGCAGTGATAGATTGGTGGCAAATTAAAATTATGTTTAGTTTATTCCAGGTTTTAATAGTCTAACAATTTGATCAGTATAATAAGTATACATTTTGGTGAATATTACCTTTATTTTATTATGACTATGTTAAAGTGTTTGCTCTTTTAATGTTTGGCTTATCCTGATATCTATTTCTTTAATTTCTACTATACATCACCTAATTAAAATAACCTTGAATAATTATATTTTAATCTGCACTAAAGCACTTAGTTATATTGATATACTCAGTTTATTTAAGTTTGTGAGCTTAAATTATATTATAGAGTTTTTATTTGAAGTTATGCTACTATTTCCCCAGCCACAAAGGCAACAGCAAAGCTGTTAGTCTGAGTGGCACAAATAATATTTTTATAGTATTATACTATACTATCATATACATTTTAAACCTTAGAGAATTGCTCAGATTTATGTTTTATTAGTAACAAGTTAGCTCATAGGCCACGAGGGCAACAGCAAAGCTGTTAGTCCAAGTGTCACAATTGATAGTTTTTTAAGGTAAATTAGGCTCAGAACATAGCTATGGCACAGATACCGGAAAGAGGTCACCAGCATATCTGGTGGCCGAATGAAGGCTATGCCAATGAGAACTCATTCCCATCCACTTTCCCAAGTAGATTGAATCTATCATACTTGATTAGATTAGTTTTGGAAGAGTAATTTGGTGAATTATTAGCTAATAATTTCCAATTTTCACCCACTTGCCTGAATAGATTGAACCTATTAGACTCGATAACTGTCAGATTCAATAATATTCTCCAATTCATACCACTCACCCAAATAGATTGAAATCAGACTCAAAGGTTTCAGATGTCAGTCATTCAGTACTTCAGTCAGTCAGTGAATGTGTATTATTTTATTTGAGGTGGGCTGACCTGGGGACAATACTGCACCAATTGAGGGGAAATTGAATGAATGGGAAAGGAGGATAAAATCCGGAAAACCTCCATGCACAGCGTATGATAGGCCAGAAACTCCATGGACCGCCTTTTCTATTCGCTATCTCAGTTTGGGGCATTGGTGCACAATGCCAACACAGTCATAGTCATCCCCTACCCAAAGTTCCTGTATTGGAATTGAACTCGGGGAGGCAGCAGTAGAGGTCCATATTCTACCACTAGGGTATCCTCCTTTGTGAATGTGTTTATTAAGTAGATATATAATATATATTATGTAAGTTTTAAAATGTAATTTTTTAATGAAAACATTAATTATAAGATATTTACTTATTTTTCATCATTAGAGGGAAAAATAATCTTCAAAATGGTGTATCAAACATTAATTTTGTTAGTATCAGTCGACATTCCAAGCTATTCTCAGGTCAATTCCCCAATTTTAGATTTCCAAATTAATTTTTTTGATTTTGGAAAGAAGTGTCGAGTTCGATCCCTGGGTTTGCCCACTTTGTCTCAACTTTATGCTCAAATTGGACTTATTAGATAAAAGTTAAGAAAAATGTTTATTGACATAGAAGATATCATTATATGAGGCATAATTATCTGAAGAATAGTTGTAGTTGTCTTTCTGCAATTTTAGAAAAACTATGAATAGGTAAAGAATCCTTACCTACTACTTTGAAAATTTAATATAAAAGTTATAATAGCAAGAACTACTATATTCTATTAATCTTTAAAGCATTATAGATTACTCATTAATCTTTACTGGGATTTATCCTCATTTTCTTTGATTTCAATTTTTCATTTCCTCATTAATCAGTGTTGTATTGCCCCAGGTTGACCTATCTCAAATAACAAAAGATAAAATACTTATAAAAATATTATTAAAATTTGTTGAATTTGAATTTATTGCAAGGAAGGCTGACCACGGGATGGACACTTCAAATTTGACCCAAAAGAAACAAAACTTAGTACAGGGAAGGCACCCCAGAGAAGCGATGCTATCTCTTATTGCCAGCGGGAATGCCACTATGGGGAGGGGGGAGAGAATGTGTGAAGGGGCCTTAGCCACAATTGAACACATGTGGAGGAAAGGGTCTGATTTGATGAACCAAACTGGGAACCAGGAGGAGACCAGCTGTTGGTGACACAGTGGGAGGTACCCAAACATCCACGCTTGAAAGTGGTCCACCAAATGGGACTGAAATCTGTGGACAGCTTGGGAGGGTGGGGGTTGAGCCTGCGATGGCATCTAAGACAATTGTGTGGATAGTCCACATGGCGATTGCAATCACCAGAGCATGGAGGGGAGGGTGGAAGGGGGAGGCCATTGATAAAACAAACATATCTCTTGACATACTGAAGGGATGTGTTTGATCCTGGCCAAGCAGACGTTGAACTTCGCGCCATATCACTTTAGAGGTAGGACACTTCTCCATGCGGTGGAACAGCATTCCATACTGGCCACACATGACGCAGGATAAGTGCAAAGTGTTAGAGAGCTCAGCCATACAGTACACCTGCCTCAGGCAGTGCCACACATGGGAACAGATTTGAGGCTGCAACAGAGGATGGTGTGCATATTTCCAAATAGTCTTCTGAGTTTCAATGGAGTAAGGGATATCTATCATGTCCAGGTAGTCCACCCTGGATAGGACATGGGGCCGTGTGGGGATCACGCCATCTTGGATGGGTAGCCCCTGTACCTCTTGTGTGAACTGAGGAGAGGGGCAGTGACTCTGGGCTGTGTGTCTGCTGCTACAAATTCTCCACTCAGCACTCCGCATGGAGAGGAGGCTTCATTTGTAGTGGGTTTTAGTCCCGTGAGGACCTGTGGCTGATGAGTGTGAAGCCAGGTATTTCATCAAGGAGTGAGGGTTCAATGGATTGTTAAGGCCCAAGGTGCAGGAGAAGTTGGAGCGGGCTTCACGGGACCAGTGTTGGGAGAGGAGTGTAGGGGCGGTGACAGCCACAATCCAGGTGCCCAGGATCTTGGCAGCATGGGCTTTTAAGTCAAGCAGGCCCATGCCATCATGATGAGGGCCAAACATGACCTCTAGCTGTACTGGTGGAGGGCGGCCTAACCAAAGCCATCCTTGCAGAAGGGCATACAAGGATTTGGAAAAGCCTGGGGAGAAGGGGATGGTGTGGGCTCCAAACTAGACTTTGGAGAATAGCATAGAGTTGGCTAAAACAACCCTTCCAGTAAGGGAAGTAGGGTGGGCTCTGAGGGAGGTGATGCGCTTTGTCACGTTGTCTAGAATACAACTTTCCATTACCGCTGACCTCTATGCGGGTCATCACATGTATATTCATAGAGTTCTCATTAGGTACTATAATAGAATTTGTCACATTAGTAATTGAGACCCCAAGGATGGCATACTCTTGTCAATCATGCGGGCCTGGCGTTCCTTTCATAATAGAGCGTTCTGACTCTATTAGCTTGATCTTTTCCGTCCTTCTGAACGCTATCTGGGAGGACTACATTGACACTGCGTTGATGGCATCTAGAGGAATAGTGTTTTTACAATAGTAGTTGTAGCAAGTGATCTCGTTTAATGAGTAGATACCTTTGAGTTTTTGGTTGGATTAGTTTTAACAGGAGAATCATTGCTGACCTTATTATTGTTTTTTGATGGCTATTCTGCAGTTGCTTCAGGTACTGATCTGTATCCAGTATTGGGAGGGTCATAATTTTGTGAACATATGCGTAGATAATCAACCAATTCAGCCGTTGCAAGGTTTTAAACAAAAGTAGTCAATAAGTTGTTTATCTTTGGAACGATTATACTGCATGTTGTAATGCACTTCTTGCATCAAAATTTTGATCATGGCCTTTGTGCCTAGGAGAACTTGGGCTTTGTGATAAAATTAGTCTGCAATTTTGTCAATTGTTTTGTCTTCCTTAAAGCCAATGTTCATGAATTTGGATCCTCAATTCACCATTCATTCCGGACCTCCAAATTTGTGAAGTATGACCTCTTTGAATTTAACATAGGGTGGGTTTTTTTGTTCAATTGAGGCATAATTAGCTTAATGCTCCACTCGTCTAAGCAATTGATGATATTGGCCACTTTGTTGCATTACTTGGCCCCATACATGGCCATTTTCAATTATTTGTTAAAAGTGACCATGCTTCCATTCTTATCTAAAGCAGGCAGGTTTAAATGCTTTTTAATTATTGTTTTTCCACTCATGGTGATCATATTTACTTCATTGCTGGCTTGAACCAGGTGTCTCAGGGCTCTGGGGCGCTGCACTGGAGTTAAAGAACTTGGACTGGCCAAAGTAACCATATTGGTAGCATTTGTTGATGTTGCTCAGCGTCAGTTTCAATATCTACTTCTGAAGCTTCATCCTCTTAGTATTCAAAAGTATTTCCAGTCAAATTGTTCAAAACACTGGCAACGCCCACAATCCAACACTCTGATTCAATAATAAAATTTATTTATAATCAATACAGCTTTTATTTTTTAACCTCAGTTTCACAATTTCATAATTTAGGCTAGTAGCTTGTAATTGCAGGATGGATAACACTTAGTCTTTTACCTTAGTTGATTTATTGCAATAGATCATTTCCCCTGGATGATATTGTTTGACTCATTGATAGAGATAACATCCCCACTGAGGTTATTGATTTGTCAATTTAACCAATAAATGGAGTCCTAAATTTCTTTATGCACATCGGCCTAGGGTATTTGTGCGCCAGCAGTTAAATTTCTCTGTTTAATAATCCTTCATCTGAAAAAGTTAAAAGCTCAGTCATCAGTATTGTTTACAAAGATCTTCTATAGCTTAGTTGTGCCTCTTGTCCTTCATGACTGAGTCTCATGAACACCAAAGCATCAATGGAAATTTGACTTAAATTGTTGACCCAAAATTCAGTGAATCTTCTTTTTACTAATAAGTTGTCAAAGATGGGATACAATCTGTCGTTTAGCTCTTACACTAATTCTACTACCTGATCATTAGACCAAATGTATAGGTTACAAGACACCTCCAGGGTAGAATAGACCCCGGCAAAGCTAGCTCAATTCATTTGTTCAGTACTTGGGCCTCATGTAAGGATTTGCGTGAAAGTTTATCAAATTATTGATGGCTGTGTGATGGCCGTTGATGGTCAATTTAAAATTTCTGAAAGGTAGGGAGGACGGTTCAATTAATTATTGTGTGATGTTCTCTATTCCACTTGAGTTGTTTTTTATTTGAGCAGCACTCATTTGGTGGTGAGTTATACATGGCATCTGCAGCACATCTTGATGTCATTGGTGATAAAATGCTTTGCTTCTGTTGTCTGTGGGTGTCAGGTGGACAGCAAATAAGAATTAGACTGGCCTGCCAGCCCGGATGCCAGAGCATCCAGGTGGCAAACCAGAATGCCAGAGGCACTGCTGCTGGTATTATGAATATGGAACTGGAAGGGAGTATAATTTTCAACAAATAAAAATGGGATTTTGGGGGGAAGTTGTTTTTGTTGGAAATTTAAGGAAGGAGAATCGACAAACAATTTTCTCAGTGCAATGCACCTGAATAATAGTTGTCAATTTTGAGGGAAAACAAGCTGGGATCAGGCTCTGCAAATTTGACCTAAGCGGCGAATTATTCTAAAAATGGGTTGGTTAGTTCCATGGGAACCAACATCACAAAATTTGGCGGTGGGCCGAGTTGTGGTCAATTTGACCTAAGTGGTGAACTATTCAGGAGTGGGCGGGTTAGTTCTCTGGGGACCAACATCACAAAATTGGCAGCGGGCTGAGTTGCAGTCAATTTGACCTAAGCAGTGAACTATTTGGGAATGGGTGGGTTAGTTCCTTGGGGACTGACACCGTAAATTCAGCGGCAGGCCAAGTTGAGGTTGATTCAACCTAAGTGGTGAACTATTTTGGGATGGGTGGGTTAGTTCCCTGGGGACCGACATCACAAAATTTGGTGGCAGGCTGAGTTGCGGTCAGTTTGACCTAAGCGTTGAACTATTTCAAAATGGGAAGGTTAGTTCCCTGGGGGACTGACATCACTAAATTTGGTGGCAGGCCGAGTTGCAGACATTTCGACCTAAGTGGTGAACTATTCAGGAATGGGCAGATTAGTTCCCTAGGGACCAACATCACAAAATTTGGTGTCGGACTGAGTTGCAGTCAGTGGCATTGCATCAGGTGCAACACCCAATTTGCTGGCAGGAATCTGCCAATCAGGGGTGATGCCTGACAAATTTGGGAGGGGGATCTTTTTGATCATTGTGTAAACCAAATCACAACTGTTCGGCATTCCAGCTGATAGCTCAGTCTTCATACCTTTTGACTAGTTGAAATCCGAGTATTGGGCTGATTGCTGCCCAAATTTGTTGCAATTGATTCCATTTTGGCAATTTCGGCGCAGATTTTACTGATTCCTCATAACAGTTCTTCCTAGGAGAGTGCAGGTACCAGAAGTGGGATCTGAAGTGGAAGGGCTATTACCCAGCGCTCATCTACAACATGAGAGAGATCGCCCTGAGTAACAAGGGGTATGGCCATTCTCTTCAGTGCCTTCTTGCTCAGGAATGGAAAGATGGCCCGATTGACACCCAGAGAATATTCACTGGGACTAACATTACCCTTTCCTTTTTCCAAGAGAAGAGCCTTATCACTGGGAAACTGTATGCGAGCCACCTTCTTGTGCGCCTTGGGTAACATGATCGCCATTACTGATGCATGTTTTTGGGGGAAATGGAGAATCTCGGGGTGGGAATGTGGAGCACTTCAACCAGGTTATGCAATTTGCACAATTTCACGCCTTGCCCTACCTGTTCTCATAGGCTGGATATCTTTTCAAGACATGAGATATTGGATGGAATGTCGCAATTATGGGATGCCAGGATAACCTCTTCCTCAGTCTCTTCCCCATTTTTGACAATGATTGGTTCTGGTTTCATGGAAAGTACACCTTTGAAGAGCGACAGCTGGGAAACTACTGGGCTTTGGGGAACAAACTCATTGCAACTTGAGATGTCAAACCCTACTGACATGAGCAAGATAGCCAAAGCAACTATGGGGTATGGTTTTGGAGTTTTGAGTGGGACAGGACTAATGTGGGCAGGGATAATCTTTTTTATGATCTGATTCAGTTGGAAAGAAGAGACCATTGCTGCGCTAAATTCTAGAATGAAGGCGGAAATGGTAGAGATTGATGGTTGGTCAATTATGTCAGGCGGACATCAAGTAAGAATTAGACTGGCCTGCCAGCCCGGATGCCAGAGCATCAAGGTGGAAAACCAGAATGCCAGAGGCACTGCTGATGGTATGATAAATATGGAACTGGAAGGGAGTTTAATTTTCAACAGATAAAAACGGATTTTGAGGGGAAGTTGTTTTTATTGGAAAATTTAAGTAAGGATAATTGACCAACAATTTTCTCAGTGCAATGTGCCTGATTAAATAATCATCAATTTTGAGGGAAAACAAGCTGGGCTCAGGTTCCGCAAGTTTGATCTAAGTGGTGAATTATTTGGAAAATGGGCGGGTTAGTTCCTGGGAACTGACATTGCAAAATTTGGCAGTGGGCCAAGTTGCAGTTGATTTGACCTAAGCGGTGAACTATTCAGGAATTGGTGGGTTAGTTCCCTGGGTACTGACATCGCAAAATTTGGTGGTGGGCCGAGTTGCGATTGCTGGCATTGCATCAGGCGCAACGCCTGATTTACTGGCAGGAATCTGCCCATTGGGGGTGATGCCTGACAAATATGGGAGGGGGATTTTTTCAATCATTGTGTAAACTGATTTTCAACCGTTGGGCATTCTGGCCAATAGCTTGGTCTTCATACCTTTTTGTTCATTTGAAATCTGAGTATCAGGTTGATTGCCACTCAAATTAGCTGCAATCGATTCCATTTCAGCAATCTCAGCGCAGATTTTACTGAATTTTCATAACAGTTCTGCCTAGGAGAGTGCGGGTACCAGAAGTGAGATCCAAAGCAGAAGGGCTACTACCCAGCGCTCATCTACCACATGAGTGATATCGCCCTGAGTAATGAGGGTTATGGCCATCCTCTTTGGTACCTTCATGCTCAGGAATGGAAAGATGGCCCAATTGACGCCCAGAAGACGTTCACCGGGACTTACAGTGGGCCTTTGTCCCAAAAATACCCTCTTAACAGCTTTTTTCCCAGAAGTTTAAGCTCTTCATATGAAATGGGTTCGTTGGGATAGTTGTATGATGGGTACTTCATTCCAGTTGATCTGGGACACAGTCAACTAAGTATTCCCATTGGGCCTGGTGGAGGTTCAAACTACTTGGTTGAGGTTGCTTCCTTGTTTGGCATGTTCACCATCTATGTTCTCAACCATGAACGCCACTTGTTAAAGTTTTGGCCTACTTCAGATGGTCTGGTTCTTGTTCTGGGATAAAGTCTGAGTAAAGAACGCCTATTGTATGGAGCTAATAGACCAGAAGATGATATTGACAAAGATATAAACTTTATATTGATAACACTTAAGGCTGTACACCTCTGTCGTTAACTTTTACCTCTGCTCTCTGCCCTGACCTTACTGGTCACAAATAATTACTCGACTTAATACAAATGAAAAGTTTTTAATACAACAAGGTATTATATTGACTATCAAACAATTAAAAGACTAAAGATTATAATTAGTTATATAGTAACAACAAGAATTTATCAGGCTTGATGTTATCCAAATCCACACCAATAGCGCCCTGAATTGCACCTCCACTTGACCAGTGTTTTGCGGTGCAGTTGATTAGAGGCCTACAATTTATTTTGCGTCCTACTGTAACCTTGATCTGCCCCATGGTCAGTACCCCTATGACACAATTAATTCAGTGCAACGTTTCTTCTGACACAGCAAACAATAAATAGATAATCACAACTCTTGAGCAACGTTAGCACAAACCAAAACTGTTATAACACTAATTAGTATTTAATTTGATTTTAAATTTGACCATCATAAGACCCTTTTTGACAAACCAATAAAATTTCTAATCCCAGATCATTAAGTCAACTATTATTAAGCTCAAATTAACTACAAAGTCTGAAACCTAGATTAACAAGTTAATACTATAAGTTCAACTTCTAGGCCGCAAATTTCAAGCTTTGAATGTGCTTAGTATACTTTCAGCCCCTAATTGCAGATTTATTTGATATGGAACATAGTAAATTAGGCGTAAGCTAATACTATTTTTTCATTAAATTACCAATTGATTTAGGTCAGTCAACCATTCAACATAATATCTGGTCTTGTTTAAGTTGCGTGGTGCAGGAGGTTTTGATACCTCACATAAACAACATATAGACTTTATAAGAATTGAAAGTTGCGTTATCAAGGATTTCTGGGTCCAAGTATAGCTTGAGTATGAATAATTCAGAGTTTCATTTGACTTGTGCTTTGTCAAACTGATACCCTAGACAAAATTGTGGATTAATTCAACATTAGGGTTCAAACTCTGATGACTAAAAAATGCTAAATCAAATGCTGCCATAGCTGAAGTTGCTGAGTTATATAGTAATCTTGGCATGCCAGGAATGTTGATTATGTCAAACGAAGCTTAAACTCTTCCTTAAATATATTAAAGAAGCTTTACAAGATGTTGTTGAAGTATGCAAGTCAAAAACCATCAAGAATGCTCCTACTAAGCACAGAGACTATATCATATAGGAAACCAGACCAAAAAAGATGTAGAGGTTTAAGTACACTATTGTACAAAGAATAACAACAATGAAGAGGAGTGATCCAAGAAGAACCATGTCCTCGCCTAGCAGTGAAAAGGGCAGTCAACTTAGGGTCTAATACCTCTAAAGTAGATCAATTTACAGTATCTGAAACCAAAACATTACAAATTGCTCATCTCATGTGCATTGAAATAAATTCTAGTTATGACTCTGAGGAGAGTTATGAAGATACAGGTTATTATATTAGGTACACACACTGAGATTACAATACTAGATTTTTTGGATGCTGAAAATATTGATGACACACAGGTTTTTAGGACTAACATCTCATTCAATTTTATTGGGCATCCAAGAGTAAGTGATACAGATAGTGATAATGACCAATACCTAGCCCTACTAATCTGACCCATCTCAAGTGTACAAGGTGTAAAGAAAATGATATGATTGGACAATAAGTCACCTATACAGCAGATCATAATTATTAGTTGAGGCGAGCCTTGAGATTAAGCAATAGATTGTATCAATGCAAAGCAAATTGATTAAAGTAATAATGGTTAAGCAAATTGAGAGAATTCCGCCAAAAACTCAATGATAGAATGAAACCCCAAAATTGATAGCTATTAAAAAATTATAAAGAGGAAGGAGTGAAACCAACTAAGAATACAAAGGATTAAGAGTTGAGAATGAGAATGAGAAGGGGGAGGTCTTTTAAAGATCAAGAGTAGGGAAAGGTTAATAGAATTAGCTGTAAGTTTATATTATCAAATTGGTATTGTCAGGGGAATAGCTCCTTATTTAAGAACTTGTTTTTAATTTATTAAGTATCAGTAATCATCATATCGATAATCCTTTGCTCAGTGAGTTTTCACTTGTGCAACCAGCTTGGCGAAATCAGCCATAACCGCCAATAGTTAACATTGGTGCTCACTACAGGGTCTCATTGATCAACTTTTCAAAAAGTTTCACATTCACCAAGAAAATGGCGCAACCAGTTCCCCTTGATGGGGTGCTACCCCAGTTTATTTTTTTTAGTACTAGATGGCCCCAACCCAAGGGGGGATTCATCGATGTACTACCCCAGTTTATTGAGTTATCTCAATACATGGAACTGAAACTTGCCTTGGATACATTACTTCAGGCAAAAAAATGCTTTCTTAAGAAAATAAGAATATAACATGTCAGAAGATTGACTGTGGGGTATGCTAGTTAGTAGGCCAACCTTTATGAAGACTGTGAAGCCCTTTTCATTTTGCCTTAGGCGATGGGACCAGCAGCGCCTGCTTACCACTTGGCGTGTCACCTGCGCCATTTGGGGATCCTCCAGCCTAATCCCCAACCAAAGAAATAAACCTATAAACTTAAATCAAAAGGTAGATCAGGCAAAGGGAATGTTTACTGAAAGGGAAGCGCTAGGTATTTATACTATTTAAAAAGGCCTACTGCGCCCACTGCCAACCTATCAGCTTTCCACTGGACCTTCCAGTCAACCATTCTTCTCAGCCTTCCACTGCGCTAGTCTCTTCCATGGCATCGACCCTCTTGCCTTGTCCTTCTTAATATCTAAATTAGTTTTGGCTTATCCTTGGCCTTGAGTTGCTGGTGAGCTGGATAAATTATTATAATAATTAAACATCAAATTTGGATTTGACCTTAAGGTTGATTATTATGTGTCAGAACCCTTGTTGCTCTCTTTGACTTGGAATAATTTGACTCCTCGCTGACAACATGCTTTGATTCTTATTAGTCAGTTACTTGTGATTCCGCCTTCCTTAGGCAACAGCTCAGGTTCAACTTTCATAGTCAATTAATAATTAATATTTAGGCTCTGGAAACAACCTCTGCTGCCTCATACTCAAATTTGTCAAGTTCCGCTGACATCTACTTAAAAACCAAATAGATCATCCTTGGCTATTAGTTGCTGGTGATCTTTATACAAATTTGGGCCAGCAATTGGGTCTGATTAATCCTAACTTCAAAACTTAGCGGAATGCATAGATTTGGAACACAAAATTTGTTAGCAACTAACCACACAATCATCAAACCATACAAAATTCAGTCAATAAGCCATCCTTACAGGATTGGCCTACTTATCCAAAATCACTCTAAATCATTGGAGGTGCCATCAGGTTAAAATTTAAACATTTACCCCCCCCCTTAACTAGATAGTAAATTTGATCTACATCATTCCTAGGATTGTGGGGGCGTCCAGGGCTTGCCCCTCCCTGCCACCAACAATTGCGGAACCTAAACATAGTGGCACATCCCTGTCACCTCCTTACTCATCTGCAGTTACTTAAGCAAAAACTAGCAGAACCCCCTGTAGTGAGCACCACTGTCAGAAAATTGAATGTGGGATCTTCTAGTTGGCAGGCTAACCAGTATGAAGACTGGTCAGCCCTTGCCATTTTGCCTTAGGCGATGGGGCCAGCAGCACCATCTGACTCCTTAGCATGTACATGCACCATTAAAAAATCCCCCAGTTTAAACCCAACCAAGAAAATAAAATATAAACTCAAATCAAAATGTATATTAGGCAAAGGGAGATGTTTATTGAAAGGGAAGCGCCAGGTATTTATATTATTTACAAAAGAGTTACTGCGCCAACACCAACCTATTGGCTTTCTTCTGGACCTTCCAGCCAACCATTTTTCTCAGCCTTCCACTGTGCTACTCTCTTCCCTGGAATCAACCCTCTCACCATATCCTTCCTGATGTCCAAATTAGATTTGGCTTATCCTCAGCCTTAAGTTGCCGGTGAGCTGTATAATTTATTATATTAAATAAATATCAAATTTAGATTTGACCTTTGAGTTAATTATTATGTGCCAGGAACCTCTTTGGTTGCTTTCTTTGACTTGGAATAAAACTAGATCCTCATCAACAACACAATTTGACTCTTATTATTCAGTTACTGGTATTCCGCCTTCCTTATGCAACATCTTGGGTTTGACTTTCATAGTCATTTAATAATTAATACTAGATGCTTAAACAACCTCAGCTGCCTTATACTCAAATTCATAAGGTTCTGCCAACATTTACTTAAATAACAAAATGTATCATCATTGGGTATTAATCACTGGTGATCCTTATACCAGTTTGGACCAGCAATTAGCTCCGCTAGATCCTAACTACCAAACTCATAAGAATGCATAGATTTGTCTCAACCCAATTTGGGGAGAAACTCATCACTCAAACATCAAACCATATGAAATTCAGTCAATAAGCCATTCTGACAGATTTGCCCTATTTTATACTAAATCTCGTTAAATCATTAGAGGATTCCATCTGGTCAAAATTCTGACATAACAGATCAGCTTGAAAAAACCTTTCACCAACTGCACCTGGTGGGTTACCAAGCCAGCCAACTTACCAACTGCATGGTTGACACTATAGAGTGGATATACTGTGCAGAGCATAAATAAAATAATTGCGTTGGGGAGGAAGAGGTCTGCATTGACAAGCTGCCCCCTTTACCTTAACAGAAATATACCCAGATTCTTTAAGCAGTTCAGAATTGTTGTAGAGGGCTTCCAATCAGTAGAAAGCTAAAATTTGCTATTCACCTTAGATTTCATGAGCGCTGACCAGGTCATATGCTCCTTATGTTTAGTACTGTAACATATCAAGGAGTGATGGAGACCGTGATCCACCTGCTCAGGATGTGGCAAAAATGGCACATCACAAGGCAGAGCTTTTATTTAACTGAGGCAAGCTGACCAGGTAACGGACATTACTGATCTCCAAGGAGAAAAATATACTATGGTGGAATTTAAATGAACAGAAAGAGATGAGCAGATCACTCAATCTGAATTAAAAAATAAAACTAAAACTGAAATTAACCAACCAGGTCAGATGCGGTAAACTGCTATGCGTCCATGGTGGGGGTGAGTTGGGATTGAGAGCTCATAGTTCTCCACTGTGTTGGACAATTTATGGCAGAGCGCAGAGAGAACGGGCTTAGGTGCATCCTTAAAATGGGGGTTGAGGTAGCAAAGTGGCTTGGGAAGATCGAATTTAGCTAAGAGGAGGGTTGTAATATATTTTAAAACGGGTTTTTTCAGCCTCAAGGTGAAGTTTGGGTAGTTTGGTAAAGTTGGTAATGTTGTTGCTGATAATTCAGGTCTTGGGACAAATTTTATGACCGTTGCAACTTTTTGTACTTCCTTGTGAGCAACTTTTTAAAATCGAAGGAGTTCTTTTTTATGGATTTTTTGAATGGGGAAAAGGATAGGTGCAGGTACCCCTTTGGCCAAGATTGCAACTGATTTCACTATGGCCTTTTTTAGGGGTGGCAATCAGGGAGGCAACAGCCTCTTTGTTGAGTTGGTGGTCACTTTGGAATATATCTGCATCAGAGCGTAGAGCATAGCGGCGATTTTGGAATTGAGCCGCATTTTCTGCATTTAGGTACATTCAAGGCCTGGGGCCTTGACTGAGTCAGGGATGGATTTCCCAAATCATCAACTTCCTCCAAATAATCCCAGGGGTTTTGGTTGACAATGATAGGTTAGCCGGCATATGGATGGGCTGGATTGGGTAACTGAGTGGGTTTATTTGAATTTACTGAGGTCCATGCTGGCTCCTAATTAGTTGGAATAGGAGTGGTGGTTTGGAATGTCAGTTTCTTATTGGTTGAATCCGTGTCAGTTGCATCTATCATTTTGGGTGATGGGGGAGGGAGGATTGTGCCCCATTCAAAAAAGGTTCTATTTCAGCTATGGGTGTATCATGGGGGGAGTTGAGCACATGGTTTCCATCTTGGGCTATGGTGGGGCAGCACCGCTTTGAGTGGTCCAGGTCAAAACAAATGGAGAATATCGTGCGCCCCTTATCTACCCTGGCCCAGAAAGGGTGGTTGGGGGCAGAGGGGACAATGGGACAAGGAATTGAAATGGAAATTTTTGATATTGGGTGCATGGTTACAAAGGCGTGAGGGCCTGAAAGTCAGTTGTTTCCATTTGAAACCATAAATTGTAAAATGGATTGGCACCCTATGCTGACAATCCAGCTATTATTTCATTATATAAAGTTTCAGGGGGAGGTCGGTGGGGAGGCCTGAAAATAGGACCACAAGATTAGTACTTTAGGCAACTGGGTGCAAGTGGTTGGTATGGGGGTCTCTGGAACACCAGAGGAATGTTGGCTGCAATTGCAGCATCAGCATTGAAAGTGAAGCTGAGGTCAAAGTACCCCTTGTAGGGGTGAAAGTTAATAGAGCCTGCAGGCTGCATAAGCGCCTGATCTAATTTGATTATTTGTTTGTCATTTTAGGGGAGCAAGTTGCCATATTCAACCCAGAGGCTGAATCACATCTTGCTTTGGGGGAGCACAATGGGGCTATGAGGCACCATTTGAGAGCATGTGAGGTGGAGGGCGAGATCCTTGGGGGAAGTGTATCGCCCAATAAATGGGGGGCTGGTCATTCTGGTTTGAAAACGTTTTCCCACTGGGTGGAAGATGCTAGGGGGTTTCACCGCTGCCCCATTTTGGATGAGTGGGCAGTCGGGCCAAGGATATTGGTGGTTTGCTGTTTGTCAGTTTTTTGGAGTTTTTTAGTTCTTCTGTAATTCTAAATTTTCTTGAATGTGTTATTGAGCAGCACAAGGCAGAGTTTTTGACAATAAATTTTTTAATGAAAGAGTCATTGGTAGAGTTTGCGTAGCAGTTCATGGCTGAGGCTCACGTGTTGATAGGTGAAGATATATTAACTATTGAGGAGGTGGGCATAGCAATAATGGCGGCTGTCAAGCCATATTAAGAACTGTATAATGCTATTAACCACATTCTTCAAGATGACGCAGAGCTATTATAAATTATCAATTGTTTATGCTATCTATTTATCACATTTAGTGCTCCCAATGTGGAATGGAAAGCCTCTACAACTGCTACCAAATCCCCGTAGGGAAATGGACACTGATGACATGGGTACAATCCATTCATTAATCCTCATCCACTTAACACTCAGGAGGGTCCTTTCCATCCAATTATACTCAACCAACTCTTCATCGGTCAAATACAAAAATATCACTAGAATTTTGATCCATAACTGAGGGTTTGATATAGAGACAAGTTCTTTTACAAATGCTTGTTTCTCATGTTGCAAAAGAAGCTATTATGCGGTTATTTGTCCAGGCAAACTGAAAATCCATGCAATAACAGTTTCCCCAAACAAACATGGAAAAGATCAAGCATAGTAGAGTTAGGACACTCAACTTTTGCTTATTCAAACTTAATTGTCCCTGATAATTCCCATGAGTCGCTTTATGTCATCCTTGCTAATCACCCTAATGATTTAATATATCAACAAATCCCCTACTATATCTTGGCTTCCAACTGTAGGAGAGACCCCAATAACGCAGACTTGGGGTTCCATCAAGATGTGCAAAAACTGTACGCTTGGCAGAACTTTGATCAGAATGGTACCATTGAAGTCAGATCTTAACCAGTGTTGCAACCCTAGAGGGGGTGAACGTGATAATTCCAGTAGAAATTTTTTTCAGGGTATCCTCATGTCAGAGCTGATATTATCACTTTGTTAGATAATCAAAAAAAACTTTGGATATAATGAAATAAACACCAACGGTTCCTCTTATCTGGAGTTTACATGCTGTGATATTTCTTTTTTAGAAAAAACCTGGGCGATTATAAATACTGGCCCTCCCGTCAATATTATATCCACCAAGCTCTTGGCTAAACTTCAACTGAAGCCTGATGTGGAACACCAAGTAGAGTATGGACCATGGGGCACAGAGCACTATGTTAGATGGCGCTTATAATGCGTTGCCTCTGAGGTTCAGTTCAGTCAGGGAACCCACTCTGGAGGTGGTTCTTCCTATTAATCACTATGAAATGTTGATCAGGTGCTGCATTCATGTGGAGATTCACGGCAATGATTGATATAGCAGAGGGAACAATTAATATTCTAGCTAACACTTCCCCATCAATTTACATCCACTAGAGTCCAAGAAGACTGTTAAGAATTTTTACATTATCAATAATAGGTGATTTCATTAGAGTGCCAGGCCAAACAGTGTGAAGACTGCTGGCCTTTGTTTAAACACAATCATCTGTGACCTTTTCTTATAAATTTGCAGGGCAACCCACCAACCCAGCAGACCAACAGCAATCTCCTTATGATGCTTGACCACTCATTATGGCTCAGAGGTCATCTTTGAGACTTTTCCAGCAATTCTGGTTCAGAGGCCTCTATTGACTCCCTAATAATTTCTACCTTCAATTCTTCTAGTTCATCATTTTAGTTGCTAGTTCCCAAATTACAGAAGGGTTTCCATTTAGTTCAAGATTGGGAGTTGGTTGCACCGACCACTCCAGGTGTTTTAACACAGCACCTAACCTCTGTATATCTCCTGTCCCACCTCTATTAACTAGGCAAAACTCTGTTGCTAAAACTTAATAAAGATGGGCAAATGAAAGATTAGATTTAAATTTTTTAGGTGGAGATTAAACTAATCATAGGCATTTCTTGCCAGTCACCATCATAGGCATTTATTGCCAGAATTGTCAGAATTCACTGAAGATTTTCCCTGCTTAGCAAATATCTGCACTTTTACTAGTGATACTCATCATCCTTAGATGTCCTGATTACGCAATTATTGCTTTGTTATAATCTGAATTAATTAAATATATTGACATCCTTTATAAAAAACTATTGTTAAATTTAAACAAAATACCGTTGGGGATGATTCCTGATACTCTTGTGAAGTTAAAATGTGGTTTGACTTTATTAAATTAATAAGAAATGGTCTGGCATCCTCAGTATAAGCCTCCGGTGTTAAAATTGAGTAAAAAACTCTAACAGGATTACTTTATACTCTTGACGTCAAATTTTACAATTCGCCATCTTAATTGATACTTTTAATTACCTCAACATCCTCAGCCTCAGTCGCCAGTGTCAATACCTACCATTTTATTGAGGATGATCCTCAATAATTTCTTGATCCTGTTGATCAAGACATCTCAAACCAACTGAGTGGGGAGCATGAATTGGGGTTTCTATCATTTAATAATTAATTAGATTAGGTAACTAATAAACAATCATTTCAATTAATTATTACACTAATTTTGCTAATATGTGAGGAATATCACCTGTTTAAAATCCAACATATCCCCCAACTTAACCAGTTATTATTTCTCAAGTGTGACTTCACCATTTTCATTGGGCCAAAACATCATCAACACACTCTCTTTCCGCTTGGCATAAATTTCCAAGCATAATCTTACAGAAAAAAGCAAATCTCAATCAAACAATGTAGTTTCACTCCAATGTCCTCAGATTCTTTGCCGGTTGCTCCATTGTGGGGCAGCGGCGAAACTCCCCCCACCATTTTCCATCTGACAGGAAAATGTGCTCAGACTAGCTTACCCATTAACACCAAACTCCTGAGATCATTCCTCCCAAGGATCTCGACGCCCACCTCACTTATACCTAAGTGGTGCCTCATTGCCCCCTGGTGCTCCCCTGGAGTAACATGCGTTTCAGCCTTAGGGTTAATTATGGGAAATTTTCCCTTACCATGACCAAGCCATTATTGAAATGGCTCAGGAAGTGATGAATCCCACCGGATTTAATGACTTTGCCTCTATAAGGGTTATTCAACTAGGGCTTCATATGTGAAGCTGATGCTGCCAATGAGACAACTGTGCCCCTGGTTTTCCAGTGTACTCCTCTCCCCACAACTCAGACCTGGCTCCCAGAAGATACCACTTTGGTGGTTCAATTCGCTGGTTTGCCGACCCACATCCCCCCTGCAGTGCTCACCAGGAGCTGATGGACGGTTTGGCAGCCTATGGCTCCAGCCCCATCTTACAAAATGTGGTCCTAAATGGGGACACACGACTCACTAAGCCTTGGGCATATGCCATGATCAGCCTGGAATCTAGCAAAATTGCCATTTTGATTCCCCCTCACGCCATCATTCCTTATGCATCTAACTATCTGTTCTGGGCCTGCGTTGAGGGCAGACGGATGATCTGTCCATCCTGTTTCAAGTTGGACCACTTGAAATGCAAGTGCCCTTCCTTAACTACTGCTGACAGCTTGAATTATTATCTACTGAACTCCAATCCGCCTCCCACCCCACGCCAGTTCTAGTATGGGGTACAATACTACCTACCCCTCCCCCAAAGCCTGTTGCTGCAGCTGCACCTGCAGCCACTAATCAGCATCCACCTTGCCCCAGTGCCAAACACAATTCCTCCAATCAAGCACCGGCTTGGACCCCAGTTTGATCCCATGCTTCCTCCAATGAATCATTCAAACCTCAACCATATGACGATTCCCCAATTCAATTCAACCAGAGCCCATGGGAATTATTGGCTAAAATTGACAAATCAGGTAATCTCATTGCAAACCAGCTCTGCAAATTGAGTAGTTTGTTAATGCAGAATGAGGTCAAATACCCCACTCGTTTAAATGCCCCACAGCAAAATGCTAAATCACTTTGCAGTGAGCACCAGCTGACAGTCAAAACAGCTGTTACACCAGATTGTCATCCCCTCCGCAAAGCTGTTGCCAGATAAATGGTGATGCTCACAGGAGGTATTCCACCTCCGGTTATCCCCTCAACCATCACTCCAAAAAGTAAAATTACAATGAATCAACTATACAAAATGTCAACAATGCTATCCAGAATGTGGTAACTGTAGCACAGAGTATTAAAGCTAAGATTACCCAAACCAATATTGCCACGTTTGTTAACCTCCTAGACGCCCTAATTAAAGCCAAAAAAGCTTTATCCAGATATATCAGCGCCATCTTCTTAGCTGGCAATTTTTCATGAAATACCAATCAAAAGTGATTGAACCACATGCCACCGATGCCTTGATGCTCTTGCTATCCACCTTGACACATGCCCTACTCTGGGATGAGAAAACTGTTAAAGAAGAGGAGCCCCCCGCTCCCCCTCCCCTTCTGCCATGGTTGAATAAGCTGTTTTCAGCTGCCCACCTGGGTGATTGTTCTCATTTGGTGGGTTTAAAATAATCCTCTCATTTTGGATGTTTTGTTTGAATCAATTAGTTATATTAGATTTTAGTTCTAGTTTTTAGTTTTAGTAATGTCCGTCCCCTGGTCGGCTTACCTTGAATAAATTGAAAAAAACATCATCAACAAGATGGTTATGAGATTTTGATTCTTCCTCCTATCTCCAAGAGGCGTTGGAAACTGAACATTGAGGAGCAAATTCCACTAATTGCATATCTTCTAAAACAAATCCTGTGACTTTTGCCACCTCATAACTAAACCTCAAGTTAATCAAGCAACACACCAACAAAGCCTCCTGTAGTTAGCACTATTGTTGAGAGTTTTGATTATTATTAGTAAGAGTTGAATACATTAGTGTGCCAGGTCAAACAGTATAAATACTGCTGGCCCTACTTTTTCACGATTATTGCGACCTTTCTCTATATATTGCAGGGCAACCCACCAACCCAGCAGACCAACAACAATCTCCTTATGAGGCTTGACCACTTATTATGGCTCAGAGTTCCTCCTTGGGACTTGTCCAACAATTATGGTTCAGCGGCCTCTATTGACTCCCTTGGAGTTTCTCCTCTTTATTCCTTCCAGTTCATCATTGTGGTCGCTAGTTGCCCAAGTTACCGCATGGTTTCCATCTAGTTCAAGATTGGGAGTTGGTTGCACCGACCACTCCAGGTGTTTTAACCCAGCACCTAACCTCTGGGTACCTCCTCCCCACCTCTACAATCTAAGCTAAACTCTGTTCACTAAAACTTAATAAAGATGGGCAAATGTAAGATTAGATTTAAATTTTTTAGGGGGAGATTAAACTAATTATAGGCATTTCTTGCTAGTCACCATCATTGGCATTTATTGCCAGAATTGTCAGCACTCATGGGCAATGCTTCCTGCTTAGATTTTATCAGCACTTTTACTGGCAATACTCATCATCCTTAAATGTCCTGATTATGCAATTCCTTATTTGTTTCAATCTGAATTAAAAAAATATATTGACATCCTTGGCATAAGTCAACAGTGTCAAATTTAACCAAAATGCTTTTGGGGATTATTCCTGATATTCTTGTGAACTCAAATGTGACTCAACTTTATTGAATTAATAAGAAAGCTTTGACATCCTCAGAATAAGTTGCCGGTATCAAAATCTAAATAAAAACTCGATCAGGATAAATTCACAATACTCTTGGGTTTATATTTGAGCAATTCACTATCCTGATTGATAATTCTAATTATCACAACATCCTTAGCCTCAGTCGCCAGTGTCAAGACCTACCAATTTCCTATTGGGAATGATCCCCAATACTTTCTTGATCCTTCAGATCAAGACAGCTCGACCCAATTGGATGGGGAGCACAAATTGGGGTTACTATCATTAAATAATAAATCAAAATTAAAAACTAATTGGCAATCATCCTTGATTTATTATATCACCAATTTCGAAATATGTGAGGTGTATCACTTGATTAAAAATTCAACAAATAGTCAGTCCACTCAAGTCAAATCAATCTTTCATATAGCAATGTTTTGATTCCTGTCTTGTATCAGCTGATGAAGCGGAGGACCAGAGCTCTCTCCAACAAGATCTATAAATACAAAGGTATTCTGCTATGAGCTGTGAGCGCTGTAAGCATACCATCTGGGCATCAGGTTACAATAGGGATGGAGCTTGAAATAGACAGTAATGAAGGACTATACGGGAAAATTATGGAGCTATACCAGCAATTGCGGCATTAAACCCCATGTGGCTCCTTGGCTCCTCCTACCAGGGCAGGGGAAAGTGAAGGTGTTGATAGCAAACCTAAAGAAAGAGTCTATGGAAGTTTAAAGGCACCAAATGGTGGCTTATCTACATCTGATTCCTATTGATGAGGTCCACCATATACAAAACTTTGGACCTTTGGAAGACCTTAGGCTAACTTTAAAAACCTCATCCAGCATAATGACTGTGGTTCTGCATTAGGCATAACTGGTCTGTAGGAGGACCAGAAGAGCAGGGTGATGGATATGTTTGAGAAATACCAAGGCATTTTTGCATCTGATGACCACAACTTGGGATTTTCACTAGGAATTGTGCATCTGTTGGACACATGAGATCACTCTCTCATTTGGCCACATCCTGTTAGTAGCTCAAGGCAGTGAATGAAGTTATATCTGAGGATATAAATAAACTGATTTAACATGGAATGTTAAAAGCTGTCAAAGAGTCCCTGGGAGTCACTGGTGCTAATAGTTAAGAAAAAGGTTGGCACTAACTAAGTAGTAATCAACTATGGGAAGCTTAACAGCATCATGAAAAAAACTCATACCCGCTTCTACAAATTGAAAAAGCTTTAGATAGCTTTAAGTGGCAAAATATTTTTCCGCTATGGACTTGATATTATGGCACTGGAAAAACAAGTTGATGGTGGTGGAAGAAGAGAAGTGCACCATAACTACCTCAAAGGGATTGTTTCAGCCTCCACATATACCCCAGGGTTTGTGCAACAACCCAGTCATGTTCCAGCGGGCTATAAACATTATTTTAAGTGACCTGAAGTTGTCTTGCGTTCTGGTCTACCTTGACAATATCAATTTGTTCTCGCGGACGTTCACAGAACCTATTGACCACCTGGAACAAGTTTTTACCAACTCACTGAAGGTAACATCAAAATTAAGCCACAAAAGAACCACTTTTTAAAGAGCGGTTTGAATATATTGGGTTTTTGTTAGATAAAAAAGGGCTTAGTCCTCAGCTGGTAAAGGTGGAAGCCATACACACATGACTCATCAGGGTGATAAGAGGGATATTCAAGTGTTTTTGGTGATGGTTGGTTACTACCAGTGGTTCATTCCCATCTTCATCCATATTCAGACTCCACTCTTTGAGTTATTAGAGAAAAACACTACATTTGCCTGGACTGACCGTTGTCAAAACGCTTTCAATGTCTTATTAAATGCATTATCTAGCACGCCCATTTTCAATACCCTTATTTGAGAAGGAATTGATTTTTAAACGGATGCATTTCTTTCAACTGTAGGGGATGTACTATCCAAAAAAGATGGTGACGGTGTGGAGCATCCCATCGCATATTGTAGCTGAAGCTTAGAATGCCCTAACAGAATTGCACTGTGACTGAGCGGGAGTGCAATTGATACTTTATGCATATAAACAGTTTTGGGTATACCTCCATAGGGTTAAATTCCAAGTGGTAATGGATCATGCATCCTTGCGGTGGGTGCAGAATCTGCAGGAACCTGAAGGTTATTTTTCATGATGGGCCCTGAAGTTACAAGCGTATGGCTTTAAGATTGTACACCAGCCAGAGGCAAAACACCAAAATGCGGACTAGCTCTCACAGTTATCAACGGACACCATTATGGTGGATTTGTGGACATAATGTATGAGAAAATGATTGTGAGAGAATATCATGATGAGCCGCCTCAGGTGATCAAATTTCTGGATGGGCTGTAATTGGATACCTTTTTGCGCAAGGGGGAACTATATAACCAAGTTAAAGAATTGATGCTGAGTTTCCCAAAACTTTCCGCTAGACCAGCAATTATTAATGCTCAATAACGGTAAGTCATGGAGCGTTGCAGAAAATTCTAATGTCCTTGTTCACCCATTATTATTGGAATAGTATTCACTCTGATGTGCTTGAAACAGTTGCTTGTTGTTGCCAGTGCCAAGTGGAGAAACCTTTCCACAAGAAGACTACCTAACAGCTAATTAAGTCTAATTTTGCATGGCATACTGCTTTTCTGGATGTGGTGGGGCCTCTGCCGACTGGCACAAACTGCTCTAAGTATATAATAGTAGTTATTGATCATTTGAAAAGATGGGTGGAAGTAAGAGTGATTGATAATTTAAGTGCTTTTACCACTGCCAAGTTCATTATGGAGTGTGTCAAGTAGCGACATGGATATCCACAATTTATCCTCATGGACAACGGAACCAATTTCATGTCACATATCCTGCCCAAATTGAAAAACTAATGGCATTCCGCGGGGTCTTGCCTACATCCTACCACCCTGAGTCTAATGGAATGATGGAACGGGTCAACAAAACATTGGTAAATATTATCCACAAGCTTTTAAAGGATCAGCCCTCTGAATGGAGTTCCCTTATATCCATTGCCATCTGTGCATACAATATTAGCTATCATTTGTCCATGAGGAAAAGTCCCTTATAAATTACTTTATGTAAGACATCCAGATTTGTTGGCATTCTTTTTTCCTGTGTGAAGGATACCGGCGGAGTAGATCCCTAACACATTTGAATAACTTAACAGATACGCTGATTAAACTCCAAACTGAAGCATATTTTACTAGTTTAACAAGAAGATTCTGGATTAGGCAGCTGACCAATTTAGACGCACAAGTCTCCCACATTTTGGGGTAGGAGATCTTGTCCTGTTCCATGACCAACATGGGTTTAGAAGAATGAACAAGATTACCAGAATATGGATCAACCACTTGAGATAAGTGAGAAGTCTGGTGTATATGACTACACTATTAAGGAACCTGCAGCTGGTCAAATTATCAACTTAATAAATATAACGTTCCTAAGGCTATACGAGCAATAGGAGCTTATCAAACAATCAAGGGGGTAATTTAAGAAATTGATATGACTGGGCAATAAGTCACCTAATGGCAGATTGTATTTATATTTTGAGGTGAGCCTCAAGATTGAGCAATAAATTATGTCAATGTGAAGCGAATTAAAGTAATAATGGTTTGGCAAAATGGTTAAATTCTCTTCAAAGATTTGATGATAGAAAGGAACCCCTAAATTGGTAAAATAAGAGAATTGATAAGCGGAAGGGTTGAAACTGACTAGGAGTACCAATTATTAAGAGTTGAGCGTGAGAATGAGAAGGGGGAGAACTTTTAAAGAAAGAGAGAAAGGAAAGGGTCACTTTGTTAGCCGTTAAATTATATGTATTAATAGATTAGTAGCATTGAGGCAATAGCTTCTTACCAAAGTACATGATTTCTTAATTTATTGAGGATCAGCAATCATCATATTGCTCATCCGCTGCTAAATGGGTTTTCACTTGTGCAATCAGCTCGGCAGAATCAGCCATAACCGCTAAAAGTTAACACCTTTCATGGTAAGTTGTTGATTTTTAATAACAATTATATCCTCAGCCATAGAATTCAGGCCACTCAAGTCAATTTCAGGCTTAGGTATATCAGGAAAGGCGCTTTCCCATGCTATGAGCTAAACCAGGTAATTTGGGTACGTTGTTTTGATAATATCTAGTCCATTTTTTGGAGGAGAGATACCTAAATTTGATGGGTGATAGTTTTTATAGAAAGGAATCGTTGCTTGTTGCTTCTCAAACTAAGGTAATTCCCAGGTATACTAAATAGCGCTTTTAGCATCTCAAGGCGCTGTAGGCTTTTGGAGATTTCTTAGGCTCTCAAAGCTTAATTTCGTAGTCAAATTTGGAAATTAGCTCTTAACTTGCCCCAATTTGATTAGGTTGATAGATTTGGAGGTATTCAGAGCATCTATGGAGCTCTAGAGGCTTAATTTTATTGTCAAGTTTGGAAATTAGCTCTCAACTTTTCCCCAATTGATCAGTTTGATCAGTTTTTGGGGCTCATTGGTCAAGGTTGATTTTCCGTTTTAACTTTTAGTTAAACAGGCATTGAGCTTTGTTTCTGCTTTCTGCTCCAAAACAGCAGAGGGGGAAATGGCATCAAAAGGTGGAATTGTTTCTGTTACCTAAATAAATATTATAGTAAGAATTAAAATCAATTGCTTTTATAAAAGTTCAAGAAATTTGATTGACCTTATCTACTGTTTTTGACTGGAGGATGAGTTGTAGCTTGGCCGATTTTTTCTCGATTTTGTTCAAAGCTGAAAGGTTTTTGAACATAACCTTTTCATCACAGTAGACAGGTCCTAGCATCCAATAGCCATCCCGCTGTGTGATAGCTTCAAAAGCTTCTTCTATCCTAGTATCCCACATCCTCTTGAAACGTGATGCTTGATCCTAGTAATAAAATATTGCCTTCATAAATATTTTTTATTTATGATGCTGGCATTTTTGCTCAATAACATCAATTTCAAATTTTTTAGGCGTTCTTAACAGATAAAGCAATGGTTTCGACTGAGTTGGAGTTCTGAATTGCACAAAGTATTCTGGGATACACGCAAAGGGTTTCTTTGGAAAGTTGTCCCCACTGTCAAAGTGCCTTAGATATTCCAGAGGATATAAGTCAGGAGGTCAGTGTATGGAATGCTTTCTGCGGTTTGATTCTCTTTTTCCAAGGCTGAGGGTACCTCCTCAGGGTGCGCTTGGAAGCGCCCCATGTTGTAAGCACCAGATAGCAGGTTTCCGCCAGATATGCTCGCTGGTGCTAACGCTGGGAAACCCACTATGATGGCTAACTGTAGGAGTCTTAGTGCATAGCAGCCAATATGATAAGGGGCTTCATAAAATTCAAGATTGGATGAGACTTTGTTCATTATAATAGAATAAGAACTTAAATAAGAAATAAATATTATTCTGAAAAAGTACTTTTATTAAAAATAAGACAGTACTATTTAAAAAACGTTTAAAGTATAAGGGGAATCAAGATTTATTGGGAATAATGAAGAGTGAACATCAGTCATTCTTTATTCCCACGTGGCCTTTCCTTTATCACGTCCCACCTGGAAGGTCAACTGAGATTCTTGATCTCCTGGTGATAGCTTCATAGCATAATTAAATTAGTAATAATTTATATTAGGAGCTCTTCCAATAGTCCATGTTTAGAGGTCCAGCTTGCTAGCTACCAGAATGAAGAGATGATGAAGATATTGTGATCTTTGGGCCAAAGATAATGGAGTTGTGAGAATGTGGCCCTGGAATTAGTAAAATATTTGTATGATATAGAAATAAATATTTTCTGAATTCAAAGTATTTTGGTTAATATTCTAAATTCTTTACCTAAATTAATAAAAGGGATTCAAGCCTTAATTAGGGTTTTATGGGGCCATTTGAGTAGTCTGAAGGTTGTAACCGCACAGCAGCATATATCAACCTTCTCCCCAGGACAAGGCTTACACTTTGCATTGGGAGAATCCTTACAATTATAGTTGTTATTAATAGCCTGGAACACCTCTTGGAAGCTGGCCTTGAGCTGCCTATTCAGGTCCTGTAACACTTCCAAAATTGTTGGTTTCTATTAAACACTTCCAAAATTAGGGCATGGTGATGAAAAATAGTATTTAAAATATTGGACAATGGGTCAGAGATAACCATCCAGGTATTGCCCCATATGAGATAGGCATTAGCTTGTTATAGTACTTGACTATGTATTAAAGCCTGTAAAAATTCATATCGTTGAACAGCTGGTCCTGATTATACTAATAGTAGAATAAAGCAGGCACTAGGTCATATTGTTTGTGGCTAAAGAGCTGGAATTCTTGAAGTAACATGTCCCCAATCTCACAGCTGCTCTGCCATTGTCGTACATTTTCCCTCTCAGCTGCAGAGGAAGAATGTCTTGGGTCAAATTCAGCCAAAAAGAAGAATTGTTGGCCATTTACAAGTTTTCAATAAACCCAAAGGCGATTTAAATAATGACAATAACAAAAATCTCATGGATATTGGCCAAAAGACCCTGGCCAACTCTTGGTGGAACCCTGT
The DNA here is from genome assembly GCA_022478985.1 of Massospora cicadina. Classification (NCBI taxonomy): domain Eukaryota; kingdom Fungi; phylum Entomophthoromycota; class Entomophthoromycetes; order Entomophthorales; family Entomophthoraceae; genus Massospora; species Massospora cicadina. The sequence continues at coordinate 78,754 of JAKSZP010006775.1, forward strand.
TGATTGGGTAACACCATTTCAACACCTGCATGGGCGTCAAATGTAAAATGAAAAGCCAGATTACTCTTACCACATGATGAACTTTGGGGCAACCAGCATAAGGTACTCCCCCACCATCACCAAGTCCCTCAAAGCACCTATGCGGGGACCCCCCTTTTTATAGGTGTGGCGGAAGCCCCCAAGGTGAAAATAATTTATCTAGCGGTGATTGGTTGAAGTACATCTAAAACCTTACTGCATGGGTATGTCATGCCCCAAAATCCCAACTATCAGTTTCCCAAAAAGTAAATAACTTTTCCCTAAATCTGATAGGAGCACATAATTTTACCTAAATTGGAAGCGTCTAAGCTATTCTGAAACTATCCTTAAATCCCCTCAACCCTTGATACAGTTCAAATACTGATTGGTCAAATATTGAGAGGGATCACTTTTTGTATATACTCCGCACTACTAATAAAAACCATAAAAAACAAAAAGTTTTATTAATGTAAATTTTATTAAATTTTTAAAATCTTTGTGGAATCCAGCGGCATAAGCACCATTGAGCACCCCTAATCTGGATTCCTAAAAATGGTGCTTACTACAGGTGATCCCCTGTACGCCAAAAATAGTTGCTCTTGAAAAGTAACTGGCAAGCGATTTGTCCCGCCTTAAGGAGCTTGAACAGCGCCCTTTCAAACTCCCCCTTAAGGACAAATACAACCCTGGTGAAGGAAGCATTGTTACCTTTATGTACATCTATGAAGCTTCCATGGATGGTACAACTGGTAAGCAAAAGGTCTGATATATCCTTCCTAGTTTAATCCGTTTAGCACAATAGATGATAGTACCTAACCTAGACCCTGGGTACACCTGGTCAGAGGTGAAGGAGGCTCTTTTAGCTGAATTTGTGTCAAAGCAGAGTCTAAATCGGGAAATACAGGCCTTTATGCACCTTAGCATGTATGATGATGAATCACTTATTGCCTTTGCTGAGCGATTTTAACTCTCTGCGCAAAGTTTGTCCGCCTCTAGACTGCTCACCCTGACGATGCTATCACTGCCTTATTATCTGGGTTATCTTCTCAACCCTCTCTAGCTAGGCTCATCTCAGTGAAATGCTACTTTACAAATATTTGCAACATCAAGGAAGCTTTGTTGGATGTGACCAGAATTCAAGTATGTGCCACAACAAATTATGCTGAGGTGACAACCTTGGCCCTATCCATTGAGGAGCATTCGCACCTTGAACCATTGAGAGTGAGGTCACCTGTGCCTATCCTCCCTACTAAACCTGCTTCCTCAGCAAAACTTAAAAATAATACCCTGTCTTCTTGCAAATTGGAGTTTGCATTTGTGCCTTCTCTTCCAGCCAAGCTGGAAAATGCGTGTCCTAAGGCTACTCAATCTTTTGTAGCCATCTTCCCTACTTCTATCGCAGCTTTGCCTGTTGTTAAGAATACCCTTGGGGAGTAATATGAGGGAGGTTACGACAATGTGGGATACTATATTTTGGAAGCACCTGCAGAAGTGGAGGTTCCTGATCATTTAAATGTTGGAGGAGTAAATTGAACCACCATACCTGAGAGAGCATGCCTCAGTTAAATTTTAGGATGGCCAAAAGTTATTGATACTGCCAGCAATTATGATCAATTCTTAGCTATCTTGATTTGACCCTTCAGCGGGTCCATCCCATGAAAACCATCTTGACTAAATATCTCAAGTCTGCTTGCAAATTAGCTCCACCTTTCGGCTCAAGGAGGTCTTAGCTTTGGCACCTAACTTTGGAGGAACCCTCGCAAAAGTTGAAGCGATTATACAAAAAATCAAATACTGGTCATCTTGGATACTGGGTCCCCAGTTAACTTGATCTCCACAAAGCTTTTTAGGTAGATAAAGCTAGCGCCTGACATGGAGTACACACAAGACTTTGGAACTTCTGGCCCAATTAATACCCATGCAATTGGGGGCGTACTCTTCCCTTCCCATTCATATTGGGAAGCTTATCCTATCAGCTCCTGTTGTGGCTTTGGACAATAAAGCTTATAATATGCTTATTGGTATCCAATTTATGATTGAGTATGAGGGAATAATCAACATGAAGAAAGGTTTCCTCTCATTACTAAACTATGAAGTCCAGCTAGTCTTATATAAAGAACCTGTCAAGCACAAATACTCTTGCCTGATCAAATACCCTTTCTTAGTTATAACGTTATCTTTTTCCACCTATGGACGCCACTTTATGAAATTTCCAGATTCAGTGGATGCAAGGGATGGCATCCCTTTCTATAATGCAGATGAGGTATTGATTTAACCTGGGGAACAACGCGTGTGTCAAGATTTTGCCTAATTCCCTTTTTTCCAAAAATTCAACCCTATCAATATACCCAGAATCATCAGAAGGAGTGAGCAATATATCTCAATCTATCAAGGCTGACGATCAATCTCATACAAATCAACTGATTGAAACTTTGATCACTCAAACCATCTAGTACTAAAAAAAGAAACTTTGATCACTCAAAGATTAATTCGCTCTGATAATTTACAAGCTGGTAAATAGCCTATAAATATTCCCTCTTTTTCAAAATAAAAATTTGGTTGATTCATAATCTATTTTTCCATTTGGTTTTAATACATTTTAGGAGAATCCTCTCGGTGTAACTTCGAGATTAAACCTGCCCCATTGGAAGTGTAATTCAAAACTTCTAAACTGATGCTCAATACATGGGCACTCTGAGTTATGCACTAGTGAACACATCTGTCACTATTATGTATTTTCAATTTTTGCCTGAAGAAGCTCAAGACCATGAGCAAGGCCGCATATTAAGATGAGTTCGTATATCTGAACCCAAATCCCAAGATTACCCTCCACATTGGAATTTCATGCAAGCTTGATTTTTATGGTCCTAATTTAAGCTTTACCTCAGATTTTCAAATACCACCTGAGAGTTTATAAATATTATTAATCAACTGCTTGAAGGTGCTTTAATCCCTAGAATCTGTGCTACCTGATCTCGATCCAATGCTGTACCCTCTATCTTGAGGGAAGTGTTACAATCCTCCCAAATGCCTGGAATTAGCCCTGAGCAATACTTGCACCAGATCGTCCACCCCACCTTATACTATTTATTACCCATAGTGGGAATGCACCATCAAGGCTTGCTAAATTTACTAGAAGGGCTTCAATCCTTGAATAATCATGTTTCCAAGTTTTTCAAGTCTGTCTCCAAATTCAGCCAATATAATCATAAGGCCATTATTAGTAATCAGACCCTTCTAAATGAAATTCATCAACAGCTTATTCAGCTCGATATTGGGATGTCTGGTTTTGTTGATGATCAGTTCACAAAGCGAGATCAGGAGATTCAGAAAAATGGAGAGAGGGTATTTCTCAACTCTCTGAGCATAATCAATCAATGGAGACAGAAGTTAGAACCCATATTGTTCAATTGGAGCAGCTATACTCAAGAATTCAATTCCAGGTCAATGAGGTAGAGAAAACCCCAGGATCTATGGGTCCCCGGGGGTTGGAGGACCTCGTGGGCCACCTGGGGGTGTGGGACCATGTGTACCACCTGGTGCTGATGGACTTCGAGGACCTCTTAGGAATGTAGGGCCTTGGGGACCACCAGGCGTGGAAGAACCTCAGGGGCCTCTGGGTGCTGATGGGCATTCTGGATTCCTTCAACTAATTGACTCCCTCTTGAGTATGATGGATTGCTTGCGTGAACAATTTTATAATTTGGCCAATGAATGTAACTTAATTCCCAAAAAGTACCAATCAATCCCCTCTTGTCACTTCAGCTTTATCCAATGAGTTGGTCAATTTGGGTAAATGGGCAAAGGACACCGATATCCTGCTCCATGCTTGTAAATCTAAAGGAGAAATGCTCCAAGCAAAGATTGAGACGCTGGAACTTAAGTACAATTCCCAACAGGAACAAATTTTTGAGCTATCTCATTGATTAGATGAGAAAGTGGGGCTGGTTGAGCTGAACCATCAGATGGGTGAGATTTGTACCGAAGCTGTGGGTTCTTATCCTCAAATTTCCTCTCAAGCGTCAGTCTCCAACTCATATGTTTTTTCTAATCCAAACAACCCATAGTACATGTTTTGACCTCTAATGCCCCATGAGTTTCAAACCAGTATTAAGGATAAGTACTCACTGGGGCAAGGCATCATTATTTTCTTCCTTTATCCTTATGAAAAGGCGCTAAGTGAAGCTACAGATCACCACAAGATGAATTATTTGCCAAATTGCCTTACTCATTTGCCTCAGGATATCATGGTACCCCACTTGATGACTTGTTCTACCTGGTCTCAGGTTAAGGAAGCACTTATCAAAGAATTTGGGAGTGAGCAAACTCTGTCCTCTCAAAAACAGGCTTTTATGGGTATACAGAGTCATAAAAACAATTCTATCAAAGATTTTGCTCATTGGTTCTATTGGGAAGCTCAGACTTGAGTGGCTTGTGGTCGTTTAAATTTGGATAATGCAATTATGACAATTATGTCAGCTTTTTCTTCAAGAACGCAAATGCAAGTTTATTAAATCAGTGTAAAAAAGAATTTCTGAAGTATTTTGGACATTAAGGAGGCCTTATTGGAAATGCCTATTCAATTCTCTGAAAAACCCCAAGTTTATGAGTCTAAGACCTAGTCGCCCCAAAGTCTAAACTATGCCTGAGAATACTAGGGCGGTCCAGTATAACTACTGTCATCAATATTTTTATACTGAGGATCGTTGTTTCAAAAAGAAAGCTGATGAGAAGAAGAAAAGAGAGAAGCCCAATAAGATTCTCCACTTCGATAATGAGATGAGTGTGCAGCAAGAACATCAAAGTTTGATTGAGTATAATAAAGATGAACATTCTTCTCATTCCTTGCTCTCCTTGTTGGCTTTATCCTCTCAGTTTGGAAGCATCATAACCCATATTGACTTCCAAGTGAATAAAATCAATGCCAAAGCTATCATAGATACAGGATCCTCAGTGAATGTTGTTTCATCAAAATTCATTAAGTAGATTAAATTAACTCCTGATATTTCTCACTTTAAAGAAAATGGCATGGCTGGACCTCAGAGTACTCAGTCAATTGGAGCTTTTTCGTCCCTTCTTATATGACAACCATTTTACTGTGATTAATGACAACCATCATAAGGTAATTGCAGAGCATGAAGGATCCTGATGGGAGATTGGCCCATTGGGCTTTAATATTGCAAAATTACGATTTCTGCATTGTTCATCATTCAGGTGCTCAACATCAAAATCCTGATGGGCTGTCCTGATTGCCTGTTCTGACTTTGGAACTATATAAGGAAGCACGCATATATAAACTTATTGGACAACCTGAGTTTGTGGGACTGAGAAGCTGAAGAGGATTGAGCCTTACTAAAACCAATTACTAAAGATACTATGATTCGGGATAATGCTTTGTAAAAGAAAGTCAGATCCAAGTGGTTGCCCTTTCTGCATCCCAACTCTAGATTTTACGCTGTAATTGAAGGTCATGAACAATTTGGTCATAGTGGATTAAAGAAGACTCAAGAATGGTTGAAGACTCGATACTATTGGAACAATGTGACTGAGTTTATCTGAGAAACCCTTGCCTCATGTCTTATTTGTAAACGCCATGGAGCGACTAACCCTACTTTTCAATATCAAGTTATACCCCCCAACTAAGGCATTTGAGGTAGTGAGCATTGACGATGTAGGTCCTTTTTTCTCAAGGATAGCATGGACATCAGTATATCATATGGCTGTCAACCATTTAACTAAATGGGTTGAGGCCATTTCCATTGCTACCCCCTCAGTTAAAACTACAGCGCTATTCCTATACCAACAAATTAATTATCAACATGGTTGTCCCAAGGTCCTTATGTCAGATAATGGGACTAACTTCACCTCACAACTTATACATGAGTCATCCAAATTATTTAACACTGCTCAGCAATTTGTCGTCCCCTATAATCCATCTACAAATGGGGCCATTGAACGAGTTAATGGAACCCTAGTCTCAATTCTAAGGAAGATGGCATCCACTGACCCAATTTGGTGGAATTTTATTTTGCCTAGTGCCTTGTTTTCTTAACAGATAAGCTATCATCGCATTATCAAAATGTCCCCTTTTAAATGAATATATGGGCGGGATTCTTCAAACCCTTCTAGTGTTCAGAGAATCCTTGAGGAAAGCTTTCAGAGATTTCTGATTTGATTATGAGGATTCTGGATGATGAGATTATTAGTCTTCACGCTAAAGCAACGAAATCTATTGAAACAACCACTCAAAGAGAGACTCAAAGGAGTAATCAACACAAGCCTGCCTTACCTGAATAGCAAATTGGGGATTACGTTATGCACTATCATTCTTGGCCTGGTGGGCGAACTGAAAAACTAGGAACTAATTGGTCTGGTCCCTATTGTGCTATATTTCAAAAAGGACTAGAGTATTCAATTGTTCATGTTGATACTGGTATAGTGGTGAATCATATTCATCCTAGGTTTTTAAGAAGTCACCCTCCACTGCAATCAAATCTTGAGGGGGAGTGTCAGGATTTCACTGAATTCCTTTATTTCTGAAATTCCACCCCATCTAATCCCCAGCATTTTTGGAATGAGTGAGCAATATATCTCAATCTATCAAGGTTGATAATCAATCTCATCCTGATCAACTGATTGAAGATTCAATCACTCAGAAATTAATTCACTCTGATAGTTTATGAGCTGTTAAAAAGCCTATAAATTTTTCCTTTTTCAAAATAAAAATTAGGTCGATTCATAACCTATGTTTCCATTTAATTTTAGTACTTTTTGGAGAATCTTCTCAGAGGAACTTCAAGATTAAACCTGCCTCATTGGAAGTGTAATTCAAAACTTCCAGAGCGTGGTTGACACTAAAGTCACGATCCAAATCCCACACCACTGCTTGTTGCATATTACGAATCTTGAGGGTGTTCACCCTTGGAGCCTAGGGTACTGCCTGGGATACTAGACCCAGCCTACCAGAGGCCTATTACCCTTTTGCTGGGAAACCTCACCGGAAAATAAATGATCATATGAAAACACCAGGAGATTGGCTGAGGCTTCTACTTCCAATGGAAGATAATGAACGTATCCACACTGTTGGCTCTATGGCGGATTTGGGTTTGCCTTTGGATAACCTGGAGTTCACTTTACCTAATGTAAATATTTCAGATGAGTTAACCCCAGTCAAATTGGAAAAGATTCATACTTTATTAGACAAATATAGCGACATATTTTTTAGATCATACCATGACTATGGTCACATGAAAGGCTGTTGTCACTCCAACAATGTGGGTGATGCCCACAGTGTTCATTCAAAACCTTACCATAAGTCAAAGGTGGAGGAAGAGTAAATGAGGACGGAGGTCAAGCAATTGCTAAATGCAGGGTTGTTAGTACCTTTACTAAGCCTTTGGTCTCTCCCTCTGTTGCTTATTAAAAAAAGCGGAGGTCATTGGATAGTTATGGACTGCCAAAAATTGAATAATCTCACAAAAAAAGGATAGTTATCCTATCCCCGCATTGATGACGCCCTGTCCCAACTCTCTGGCTCTAACTTCTTCTCCGCCATGGACTTGGCTAGCATCTATTGGAAAAAGGACTTTTCTCCCGAAGATCAGGAGAAATGTGCTCTCAAAGTAGTGAGGACCTTTTCCAACCAACCCGATTGTCACAAGGGTTGTGTAACTCACCTCTCATTTTTTCATCGGGAAATGGACCATATTCTGTGGGACCTGAAGTTAACCTGTGTCATTATATATCTTGAGGATATCACAGTGCTCTCACAAACCTTCAATGAACATTTTGATCATCTGAAGGTGGTGTTTTAAAGGTTACGCAAGTCATATATTAAGTTGAAGCCTTCAAATGTACCCTCTTCCAAAAGAAGTTAGATTTCCTTAGACACTCCATTTCCTGAAATTGAATCCAACCAATGTTGGATAAGGTTGAAGCAATTTTGGAAATGCCTCCCCCTTAAGAATCTATGGGACATTCAGGTATTTCTAGGAATGATGGGGTATTACCATCATTTATGCCCAAATTTTCTCAGCTCAGCGAACCACTCGTTCATTTATTGACTAAGTATACCCCTTTCTATTGGGGTGCTGAACAGAAGGCCACTTTTGAGACGTTGAAACAACTGTTACAACAACGTCCTATCCTGAGACACCCAGACTACAATAAACCTTTTATTTTGTTTATTGAAGCTTCAGAATATGCCGTTGGGCCATCTTAGCCCAAATAGATGAAAATGGTGTAGATCATCCAGTATCTTATTTCATTAAGATGCTGTCAAAAGTGTAACGAAATTATAGTGTGACTGAGATGGAGTGCCTTGATGTTATGTTAGCTATGAAGCACTAAAACCCTTTTTTATATGGGATCGCCTTCAATGTGGTTACAGACCACGCTTCATTAAAATGGTTACAAAACATGAAGGACCCCACTGGCCATTTAGCTCGTTGGGCTCTAAAGCTCCAGCCTTATGATATGAAGATTGAACACCGTGCTGGAACCTATCACTTGAATGTTGATTGGTTAACAAGCTGCCAGTCCTACATTTGGATAACATTGAGACGGAGAGGTTGCATGATCTACTAATGACCCCAAATGAATGGGAGGATTAGGATGAGCCTATCCAGAAGATGTTATCCCGGCACTCCCACAACACAAAAGTGGAGTATGGGGAGTTGTATAAACAAGTGGGGGCAAAGTGGCTGCATTATCTTCAGCCCTCAGAATGCATACCCACTATCATAGTAGCTCAATCCACCCTAGGTCATGGAAGGGAAGAAAACATAATAGTGGATTAAGGATCGGTGCTATTGGGATAAAATGATGTAGTAGGTAGTTGATGCCTTGGAAGCTTGCCTTACATGTAAGAAGCAATACGATTATAAGACTAGTTACCAGTGTCAACCCACTACACCTCAACAACCATTCCACAACATTAGTTTGAATGTAGTAGGTCCCCTTCCTCAGACTACTAGTGGGAACAAATTTATACTAATAGTTATTGATTATTTCCTAAGTTGGTAGAAGCCGTGGCTCTTCCTGTCCAAGCAGCCAAGGCCACAGCCACATTTATTATATCAAAACAATTTTTTTCTTGACATGGCTTTCCCCAAGTACTACTCTGCGACAATGGGAAGAGCTTCACGTCCCAGTTAGTAAAAATTCTGGCCACCTCTATGGGAGCACAACAACTTTTTTCAGCTCCATACAATCCCTCTACCAATGGAACTGTGGAGAGAGCAAATGGTACCCTGGTACCTATCCTACAAAAAATGGCCTCTTCTGATCCACTTCACTGGGATCAATACTTACCCAGTGCCCTCATGGCCTACCAGATTAGTTATCACCGGGTATTTAAGATATCACTATTCCATGTCTAGTATGGGTGAGAACCAGGAATACCAGCTTTCTTAGTTATGGAAGTATTCTCCTCTAAAGTTGAGGAGCCTGAGAAAGTTATTAGACAATTGGCTCAATGCATCATCCAGCTTAATTGGAGGCAATGACTAACCTAGCAAAAACGGTGACAAAAGAAGGGCAGGCAACCAAAGAGCTCAGAACTCCTTTACCTACATTTCAAGTATCCGACATGGTATTATACAACCATAACTGCATCACTCCTAGAAGCGGTAAGCTTGGATCAATCTAGGAAGGTCCCTTCACCATCGCCTACACTAGAGTAATTTAATAATCTATAAAATCTTTAGCTAAAGGAATCATCATTAACTAAGTACATGGCTGCTTACTTTGGCTTTATTCTCCCTACCTTTCTTGAGGGGGGTGATGTCAGACATTTTCCCTCTTAACTGCAGAGGAAGAATTTCTTGGGTTGAATTCAGCCAAAATGAGAAAATTTCAGCCATTTACAAGTTTCCAATAAACCAAAAGCGATTTTAGTAATAATGATACCAAAAATCTTGTGGATATCGGCCAAAAGACCCTGGGCAATTTTTGGTGGAACCCTGTTAATTTGTAACACCATTTCAACACCTGCACGGGCACCAAATGTAATTTTGAACGGTTGGATTACTCTTACCACATGATGAACTTTGGGGCAACCAGCAGAAGGTACTCCCCACCATCACCAAGTCCCTAAAAGCACCTATGCGGAGGCCCACCTTTTTATAGTTGTGGTGGAGGTTCCTCAAGGTTAAAATACTTTATCTAGAAGTGATTAGATGAAGCACAAATAAAAACTTACCGCATGGGTATTTCTGCACCCCAAAATCCCAACTATCAGTTTACCAAAAATAACTCACTTTTCTCTAGATCTGATAGGAGCACATTCCATATTACCTAATTGGGAAGCATCTAAGCTATTTCAAAACTATCCTCAAGTCCCCCAACCATCAAAACAGTTTAAATGAATTTTTAAATTTATTGTGGGGAAGGCCAACCATGGGACGGACACTTCCAAATATGACTCAGGACAGATAAACTTAGTACCGGGGGAGGCACCCCAGAGAAGCGATGCTATCTCTTGTTGCCAGCGGGAACGCCACTTATGGGAAGGGGGAGGGAACGTGTGTAGGGGACGTAGCCACTATTGAGCACGTGTGGAGGAAGGGGTCTGATTTGATGAACCAGACTGGGACCAGGAGGAGACCAGCTGTTGGCAACGCGGTGGGAGGTATCCAAACATCCACGCTTGGAAGTGGTCCACCAAATGAGACCAGAGTCTGTGGACAGTTTCTGGGAGGGTGGGGGTGGAGCCTGCGATGGCATCTAAAACAATCGTGTGGATGGTCCACATGGCGATTGCAACCACCAGAGCACGGAGGGAGGGTGGAAGGGAGGAGGACCATTGATAGAGCAAACAAATCTCTTGACAGACTGAAGGGATGCGTTTGATCCTGGCCCAGCAGACGTTGAACTTCGCGCCATATCGCTTTAGAGGTGGGGCACTTTTCCAGGCGGTGGAACAACGTTCCATACTGGCCGCACACGACACAGGATGAGTGTAAAGCGTTAGAGCACTCAGCTGTACGATACACCCGCCTCAGGCAGCGCCACACATGGGAGCGGACTTGAGGCTGCAACAGAGGGTGATGTACATATTTCCAGATGTTTTTTGGGTCTCAATGGAGTACAGGATGTCCAATATGTCCAAGTAGTCCACCCTGGATATGACATGGGGCTGTGTGGGGATCATGCCATCTTGGATGGGTAGCCCCTGTACCTCTTGTGTGAACTGAGGAGAGGGGCGGCCTCTCTGGGCTGTGTGTCCGCTAATATGAATTCTCCACTCTGCGCTCCACATGGAGAGTAGGATTCGTTTGTAGTGGGTTTTTGTCCCATGAGGACCTGTGGCCAATGTGTGTGATGCGAGGTATTTCATCAGGAAGTGAGGTTTGATGGATTGTTGAGGCCCAAAGCTTGGGAGAAGTTGGAGTGGGGTGCGCGGGACCAGTGTTGGGATGGGAGTGTGGGAGCGGTGACGGCCGCGATCCAGGTGCCCAGGATCTTAACAGCATGGACTTTGAAGTCAAGCAGGCCCATGCCACCATGACGATGAGGGCCAAACATGACCTCTAGCCGCACTGGTGGAGGGCGGCCTGACCAAAGCCATCCTTGCAGCAAGGCATACAAGGATTTGAAGAAGCTTGGGGAGAAGGGGATGGCGTGGGCTCCAAACCAGACTTTGGATAGGAGCATAGAGTTGGCTAAAACAACCCTGCCAGTAAGGGAAGTAGGGTGGGCTCTGAGAGAGGCGATTCGCTTCATCACGTTGTCCAGAATACGGCACTCCATTACTGCTGACGCATATCCGCCTGCCTCCATCCACACGCCCAGATGGCGCACCGGTCCTATGGTAGGGCGTGGCATGAAGGGGAGCACCAGTGAAGCGGTGTGTGTTGAGTTAGTAAGGCATGGACGTGGGCGAGCAGATGGGCCGGGTTGGGAGCTAATTGCTGGGGCCCAGAAGTTCTGAGACCGACCAAGGAGGATGATTTCAGTTTTGGAGGCGTTCAGTGCCGCGTTGCTTACCCAGGAATATTCCTTGATGAGAGCTTCAAGCGCGCATGCATCTTGATTATTAGACACCCCAACCACACAATCATCTGCGAACGCCAATATTTTGACTGGGGCTTGGCCCGGCACATGGACCCCAATGAGTTGGGCATTCATATTTCGCAGTAGTGGGTCAAGGCTGAAGTGGTATAAGAGTGGGCTGAGGGGTCCCCTTGTCGCAAGCCCCTTTGAGGGCAGACTACTTCCATTAGGAAGCCAGGGCCACGCACTGCCATTGTTGCAGATTCCATAAGCAGCATCACCCAGTTGATGAAGCGAGGGGGTAGGCGGAATTGATAGAGGCAGGCCCTTAGGTATTCCCAGTTTAACCTATCATAGGCCTTTTGTTGGTCGAAGAATACAAGTGCCCCAGAGGCTGTGGACTGACATATATTAGCCACAGAGTGCACGTTATCCCAAATTGGCCTTCTGGGGATGAAACCGAATTGTTCTGGGAAGATGGTGGTAGATGCTACAGTCCCTAATCGGTTAGTCTAATTTTTGTTAAAATTTTGGTGTCTGTGTTTGTTAGAGAAATGGGGTGCCAGTTGGCTAAGTCAAGCTTATCCCCTTTCTTGAAGAGTGTGACAGTAAAGGCCTCATGTCCTCCTGGTAGGTGGCGCGTTTCCAACAGGCTTTGGTTAAGTGAGGCAAGCAGAAGTGGGGATATATATTTTGAATATTTTTTGTAGAACTCATATGGAATGCCATCTGGGCCTGGGCATTTTTGGTTTGGCGCACCGCGAATGGCTGTCCATAATTCATTTGGAGTAATTAAATTCATCATTTCTGGGTATCAGAAAATGGTGCGTATATGAGCTTGGTCAAGAAATTCCGCCACTTCAGCTGGCTGAATTGGTTCAACTCGGTACAACTCAGAGTAATATTTTTTCGTTTTGATTGCCACTTTGGCCGATGTATCCACAATAGAATTATCTGATCTTTGCACCTGTGTGCAGGCCACACTCTGTCATGGTGCGAAATTTTTTTAAAGAAATATGCGGTGCATTTGTCACCTTTTGTGATGTGTGTGGCCCTGTATTGGACACAAACCCAATGTTTGTGTTGCCTTTTGAGTGCGTTGAGGTGGGCGGCTGCCTCCGCCCACTTCCGGCCCCATGCAGGGCGGTATCCTGTAGCTGGAATGTTGGACTCCAAATATGCCAACTCTGCCAGAGCACGCGAGATAACTGCTGATGTGGCTTGTGAGTGTCTGGAGGAGAGATGGCAAGAGCGGCGGATGGTGTCCTCTTTGAAAGTTGCCCATGTGGAAGTGGGTTCCGTGCAAAACAGTGCAACAAACTTTTTTGCCAAAGTTGCCTCTTCCACCCACATGGAAAATCCTGGCAACATTAGCTTGGGGGCAGATTTTGCACCAATGTGGGGCCTTAGCAACTGTGACAGGTAGGTGGTATGTTATTGAGACCAGTCGGTGGTCAGATAATTCCATTTTCATTGTTTTGAAGTGGGAGATGTGGGGTTGGAATTTCGCCAGCATTAGAATAAGGTCAATGCGGGTCATGGACCTTAATTGGCCATTATGGACGTGGGGACACATCATGTTTTTGAGCAGCGGGGCATGTCACGGCAGCACATCCATTAACCCTAGGGTGGCCTTTAGAACGCGTAGTTCAACGTGACCATGTGGGGCGTGGGGTGAGGGAGGCCACCGGTCCGTTGGTGAGGTTAGCCAACAGTGCATGTCGCTTACTAGGAAAGAATCAGGGGGTAGCGGGAGGGATTTGACTGATGAGAAAAATTCCCAACACTCGTGTGTACCATTTGGGGCATAAATGTTGACAATTGCGTGCGCTACGTTGGCCCATGAGAAGTTGGCGATGAGCACTCAGCCATTTAGGAATATTTCTGAGGATACAAATTTGAAAAAATTATTTTTCTGAATTAGCACCCCACAGTGCTTTGACCAAAAGGATAGGGATGGGAGGAGCATTGTTTTCCAAGTTTCCTCAGAACCTCATGGACAGTGGGACTCCTGGATGGCCAGGATATCCACGGGTAAAATGTGTTGTAAAACTCAGTTTCCTAGCCTGGGATGGGGAGGCCTTGAGTCCAGTGATATTCAACGTCCCTAAAGTGAAGGTTTTTCCCATCGCCTTGGGTGCGAGGGGGTGGGCCCTTGGGCCCACCAGCCTCTTCTGGGTCCCCACGGGCTTTCACAGCAGTGTGGGTGTTAGCAGCAACGCTATCAGGGTTTTTGTTGATTTTTGCGGAAAGAGTTACATTGGCTTTGGCCTTCGCTTTTTGTTTTCTGACATCAGATGAATTTTTTGTGGTGTGGATGAGTTTGGTGCACCGTGGAGCGGGTCAAAAAAATTTTCAGTTGGGATAGGTCCCAAGTCAGTTTTGACTGGAGCTTAGTTTCAACAATTGGGTGAGATCGAGTCTCCCATTGGATCCTCGAATTGAGTGGCCCGCTCAGCATGGGCTTCCCAATCTGATTGGTTGATGGATTTCCAAGTTGCTTCCACTGCGAAGGTTTCCATGTCCTCCCGGCATTGTGAGTGTGGGATAGTGGTGGTGGCCTTGGCCGTTTTTTTGCCGCGGCCCTATGGGCCTGCTTAGCCTCCTTCCATTCTTGCAGGGAGATAGGCTTTACCAATAGGTAGCAACCTTGTGCTCCCCACGGGAAAGCCTCCTTGGTGCTTGCGGTTGGTTCATAGTGCGCCTCTCCATTGGCTATGGCCGCTGAGGGGTGCTCTTGGAATGTGACGCCCTCCTTGATGGGGCATGCGTGCGCCTTGTGGCTGAATGCATCACACTGGGTGCAAATGGGGGGCGCGCTGTCCACAGTCACCCGGAATGGGTGGGTGGTATGCCCTACGATATCAATAAAAGTGGAGTGCGGTATCTGGGTTATATCCTTTGCAATCTCCTCAGTTGGGGTCAGAACTGTGATGGCTTTGCTGGTGCACATGTGTGGCATCAGCGTGAAGTGTTGCATCTCAAAAGATTGTATTTCGCCATATACAGTGAGACCATCTTTCAGGTGTTGTTCCAAAATGTCACGTTTTACTATAGTAGGCAAAAAGTCAAACGTGAGGAAAATTTGGTTTGATTTTGTCCATCTGGTGCATTTGGTTTTAATGACCTGTTGCCCTTTGGGGAGGTCAACCACTACGCACACCGCTGCAGCCTCGTCTGCTGCTTTTTTGCACTCAAAACCTAGGTCCAGCCAATCGCGTGACATGAAGTGAGGTGCAACATACACTGTTGTTAGGAAAATTTTGTGTACATCTTCATAAAATTTTTCCCATAAGGCCGTTTTTTGGATGTTCAGATACACGCGGACTCTGAATTCCACTGATGAAAGTGGTTGGGAGTGTGGCGTGTTGATGTACTGGTTGCATCGTGCTTGCCATGTGAGTATCTCCGGGGAAATTGTGACCGCCAGTTTTTAAGATTTTTGTCAATTCCGCCAGATTCTCTGGGGCTTTTTGAACGTTGGAGGCCGCGGGCCTTCCACCTGCTCCACACCTTTCTTGCCCAACTGTTCCCTGGCATGGGCGCAGACTAATCTCCTCTGTGAGATTATCAAACTAGATTCAGTCTTTAATTGTATAGGTTGCAATAGTGATTGCAACGAGAAAGAAAAGTCCCTCAAAACAGTTTAAATACTAATCAATCAAATATTGAGAGGGATTTCTTTTTGTATATACCATGCGCTACTAATAAAAACCATAAAAACCACAAGTTTTTATTAGTGTAAGTTTTATTAAAAATTTTAAATTTTATTTGGGTAGGCCGACCAGGGGACAGACACTTCTGATATGTAAACAAAAAGAACTAATATTATCAAGGGGGCACCCCAGAGAAGCAAATGCTACCTCCTGTTACCAGCGGGAATGCCAAGATATTGAAGGGGGTTACATGTGTAGGGGCTTGCGCAACTATTGAGCACATATGTAGGAAGGGGTCTGAAGTGATGAACCAAACAGAAAACCAGGATGAGACCAACTGATGGCGATGGGATGGTAGGTACCCAAACAACCATGCTTGAAAGTGGTCAACGAGGTGTGACTGGAACTGGCGTACAGCTTCATGGAGGGTGGGAGTAAGCCTAAGATAGCATCCAAAACTATGTGTATAGTCCACATAGCGATTAAACACTAAAATCAGAGGGAAGGTGGTATAGGGGGATCAAGGACAAGGCGAAAATGTCCTAAGATAGGCTGAAGGGCTGTGTCTAATCCTGGCGAATATTACGCTAAACCTCACACCAGGTCACTTTTAATGGGAGGCATTTCTCCAGGCGGTGAACTAAAGTTCCATACTGGTTTTTGGATTTTGGGTTTAGGGATTCTCGCTTGGTGCTTAATTCACCCAAAATCCAACAATGGGGGTGGATACCACAAGAAAAAAAAATAAAATATTCAACTTAAAATTTAACAGGATTTAGGGTTTTTTTTAAATTTTTAGTGGCCCACAGGAGTAAAAGAGTGTTGATTCCCTTCCCAATATTTGACAATCATCATTTAAACTGATTTCAAGGGTCAGTGGTAATTTGGTAATAGGTTTGGAATAGCTTCAATGATTCCAATTCAAGTAATATTGGTTTTAATCCTATCTGATCTTGGGAAAAGTGAGTGAATTTTTGATAGCACAAAGTTGGGGTTTTGGGGAAGAATGTACCCATGCAGTAAGGTCTTGATGTACCACACCTAATCAATGCTAGATAAATTACTTTCATCTCAGGGGCTTCCGCCACACCTATAAAAGGGGTGGCCCCCGTGTAGGTGTTTGGATTGACCTGTGTGTGGCTGGATGTGCCTTCTGATGGGTGCTCAAGGTCCATTGGGTGGTCAGAGTAATATGACCGTTAGAGTTTACATTTGGAGCCCATGCAGGTTTCAAACTGGTGTTACCCTGATTAATGGGATCCCACAAGAATTTTCCAGGGTCTTTTGGCTGATACCCTCAAAAGCATCAGTTTTATTATAATTAAAATTGCTCTTAATTACATAAGAGAATTGTAAATGCTGACATCTCCATTTTTGGCTGAATTTGACCTAGCACTTTCTTGTCATTCAGCTGTTAGGGCAAATGTCTGACACTAGTCACACACTGCACAAGATGAGTGCAAAACCTTAGAGTGCTTGGCAGTATGGTATACCCACTTCAGGAAGTGCCACACATGTGAACAAATATGCAGCTGCAGAAGCGGGTGGTGGGCATATTTCCAAATAGCTTTCTGGGTATCAAGGAAGTAGGGGATGCTAACATGACCAGGTAGTCCACTCTGGCATGACAGGGGTCCTCATGGGTATCACATTGTTCAGAATGGCTTGGCCTTGTACTTCCTGGGTAAGCTGAGGAGAAGGCGCCTCCTTTGGGCGGTGTGCCCACTGATGCAAATTCTCCACTCAGCGCTCTGCATGGAGAGGAGAATTCTTTTTGAAGTGGGGCGACGTCCCATGCGTGCCTGAAGCAGAAGGGTGTGAGGCAAGATACTATAACAGAGAATGGGGGAGGGTAGGATTGCTGAGGCCCAAGGTGCAGGGAAAGTAAAAGTAGGCCGCGCATGACCAGTGCTGGGCTGAGAGCGTTGGGTTGGTGACTGCTGCGATCCAGGTACCAATTATTTTGGCGGCGTGGACCTCAAAGTTGAGCAGGCCCATACTACCACTATGGAGAGGGCCAAACATGACATCCAGGCGCACTGGCGGTGAGCTGC
The DNA here is from genome assembly GCA_022478985.1 of Massospora cicadina. Taxonomy (NCBI): domain Eukaryota; kingdom Fungi; phylum Entomophthoromycota; class Entomophthoromycetes; order Entomophthorales; family Entomophthoraceae; genus Massospora; species Massospora cicadina. The sequence goes on from JAKSZP010006775.1 coordinate 96,476, forward strand.
CTAACCAAAGCCACCCTTACAGAAGGGCGTATTATGACTTGAAGAGATAAGGGGAGAAAGCGATGGCGTGGGCCCCAAACCAAACTTTAGAAAGAATCATAGAGTTGGCTAGCACTACCCTACCTGTAAGGGAGGTTCAGCGGGCTCTGAGGGAAGCTATGCGTTTCAAAACGTTGTCCAGTATATGGTGCTCCATCACTGTTGAGGCGTACCTTCCCGCCTCCAGCCACAGCCCCAAATGGCGGACAGGGCCAACGATGGGGCTTGGCACAAAGGGGAGCATGAGCGGGGCGGTGTGGGGTGGGCGGGGCAAGTGAACCCATGAGAAAGCCGCTGTAGCAGGTAGAAAATGGGGCGCTGTTAACCAGAGGCTTGGTACCAATTAAGGAGAATGATTTCGGTTTTGGAGGCGTTAAGTGCAGTGTTACTTACCCTGGAGTAAGCCTGGATAGTATTTTCAAGTGCGCTTGCATCATGATTCTTAGAAACCCCAACCAAACAATCATCTTCAGATGCCAAAATCTTGACTGGTGCTTGGTCTTGCACATGTACACCAGTAAGTCTGGAATTTACATTGTGAAGAATTGGGTCAAGGCTGAAGTTATACAAGAGTGGGCTTAGAGGGTCCCCTTGGCGTAGGCCCCTTTGAGGGCGAACTACATAAGTGAGGAAGCCAGGGCCATGCACAGCCATTTTGGCAGATTCTGTGAGCAACATCACCCAATTAATAAAATGATGTTGGAGATGGAACATGTGGAGGTGGGAATTGAGGTAATCCCAGTTGAAGCTATCATAGGCCTTCTGCCAGTCTAAAAAACAAGTGCTCCAGAAGCCGTGGATTGGCAGACGTTGGATACAGTATGTATTTTGTACCAAATAGACCGTTTGGTAATTAAACCAAATTGCTTAAGGGAAATGAGAGCAGAGGCAACTACCCCTAGGCGGTTTGCCATGAGTTTGGTAAAAATCTTAGTGTCTGTGTTAGTAAGTGATATGAGGCGACAGTTGGAGAAGTCCAGCTTATCCACTTTCTTTAATTTATTGCAGGGAAGGCCAACCAGGGGATGGACACTTCCAAAAATAAACACAAAAGAAAAACGAAACTCAGTAACAGGGAAGGCACCCCAGAGAAGCAATGCTATCTCCTGTTGCTAGCGGGAACGCCACTATGAGGAGGAGGGGGAACGTGTAAAGGGGCCATAACCACAATTTAACGTGTGTGGATGAAGGGTTCTGAGTTGATGAACCAGACCAGGAACCAGGAGGAGACCAACTGACGGTGACGCGGTGGGAGGTACCCAAACATCAACACTTGAAAGTGGTCCATCAAACGGGACTGGAATCTGTGGACAGCTTCTGGGAGGGTGGGGGTAGAGCCTGCGATTGTATTCAAGACAATCATGTGGATAGTCCACATGGCGATTACAACCACAAGAGCATGGAGGGAGGGTGGAAGAGGGGATACCATGGATATAGCAAACATATCCCTTGACAGACTGAAGGGATTTTCCTGATCCTGGCCAAGCAGACGTTGAACTTCGCGCCATATCGCTTTAGAGGTAGGGCACTTCTCCATGCGGTGGAACAGCGTTCCATACTGGCCACACATGACGCAGGATGAGTGTAAAGCGTTAGAGCGCTCAGCTGTACGGTATACCCGCCTCAGGCAGCGCCACACATGGGAATGGATATGAGGCAGCAACAGAGGATGGTGTGCATATTTCCAGATAGTCTTTTGGGTCTCAGTTGGGTAAGGGATATCCGTCATGTCCAGGTAATCCACCCTGGATAGGACATGGGGCCATGTGGGGATCAAGCCATCTTGAGTGGGTAGCCTCTGTACCTCCTGTGTGAACTGAGGAGAGGAACGCCTCTCTGGGCTATGTGCCCACAAATACGGATTCTCCACTCAGCGCTCCGCATGGAGAGAAGGATTCGTTTGAAGTGGGGATTAGTACCATGAGGACCTGTGGCTGATGGGTGGGAAGCCAGATATTTCATCAAGGAGTGAGGGTGCGACAGATTGGTAAGGCCCAGGGCGCGGGAGAAGTTGGAGCAGGCCACACGGGACTGGTGTTGGGAGGGGAGCGTAGGGGCGGTGATGGACGCAATCCAGGTGCCCAGGATCTTGGCAGCATGGGCTTTAAAGTCGAGCAGGCCCATGCCACCACTTCAACAAGGGCTAAACATGACCTCTAACCACACTGGCGGTGGGCGGCCTGACCAAAGCCACCCTTACAGAAGAGCATACATAGATTTGAAAAGACCTGGGGAGAAGAGTGATGGCATGGGCTCAAAACCAGACTTTGGAGAGGAGCATAGAGTTAGCTAAAACAACCCTGCCAGTAAGGGAAGTAGGGTGGGCACTGAGAAAGGTGATGCGCTTCATCACGTTGTCTAAAATATGACTTTCCGTTACTGCTGAGGCATACCCGCCTGCCTCCACCCACACCCCCAGATGGCGGACAGGCCCAATGGTAGGGCGTGGAACGAAGGGGAGCACAAGTGGGGCGGTGTGGGGTGGGCAGGGAAGGCGAGCACGTGTGCGAGCAGCTGGGTCAGGCTGGACACAAGTCTCTGGGGCCCAGCAGGTTTGATACTGACCAAGGAGGTGATTTTGATTTTGGAGGCGTTCAGTGCAGCATTACTTACCTGGGGATAAACCTGGATGAAAGCTTCAAGCGCACGTGCATCTTGGTTTATTAGACACCCCAACCACACATAATCTTCAGTAAACGCAGTCATTTTGATTGGGGCTTGGCCTGGTACATGGACCCCAGTGAGGCGAGCATTCATGTTTTGAAGTAGTGGGTCAAGGCTGAAGTTATATAATAGTGGGCTAAGGGGGTCCCCTTGGCGTAGGCCCCTTTGAGGGCGGACTACTTCTGTGAGGAAGCCAGGGCCACGCACTGTCATTGTTGCAGATTCTGTAAGCATTATCACCCAGCTGTGAAGTGAGGGGGTAAGCGGAATTGGTGGAGGCAGGCCCTGAGGTATTCCCAGTTTACTCTATCATAGGCCTTCTATTGGTCCAATAATACTAGTGCCCCAGAGGCTGAGGACTGGCATGCGTTAGCCACAGAGTGCACATTGTTTAAATCAACCTTCTGGGTATTAAACTAAATTGTTCTGGGGAGCTGGTGGCACAGGCTACATTCCTTAAACGGTTAGCCATGATTTTAGTTAAAATTTTGGTGTCCATGTTAGTTAGAGAAATAGGGCGCTAGTTGGCTAGGTCTAGCTTATCCCCTTTCTTGAAGAGTGTAATGGTGAAGGCCTCTTGCCCTTCTGGTAGAAGGCGCGTATCCAGAAGGCTCTGGTTAAGGGAGGCAAGCAGCAGTGGGGATAGATATTTGAAGTAGTTCTTATAGAACTCATACGAATGCCATTAGGGCTGGGGCATTTTCAATTTGGTGCACCACGAATGGCTGTCCATAGTTTTTTCGGAGTAATCAAATTCATGAACTCTGGGTATCAGGAAATGGTGAAAATGTGAGTGCTATTGAGAAATTTCGCCAATTTTGCTGGCGGAATTGGATCAGATTGTTACAACTCAGAGTAATACTTTTGTAGCTTGATCGCCACTTCGTCCAGCATATCTGCGACGGAATTGTCTGACCTCCACACCTGTGTGCAGGCCACGCTCAGGCACAGTGCAAAGATTTTTATAAAAAATAAGCGGAGCATGTGCCACCCTCTGTAACGTGTTTGGCCCTGTACTGAACACAAACCCAATGTTTGTGTTGCCTTTCAAGCGCGTTGAGGTGGGTGGCTGCTTCTGCCCACTTCTGGTCCCAAGCAGGGCTGTAGCCCATGGCTGGGATGTTGGACTCCAGGTGTGCCAACTCTGCCAGAGCGCGCGAGATGATATCCGAGGTAGCTTGTGAGTGTCAGGAGGAGAGGTGGCAAGTGTGGCAGATGGTATCCGCTTTGAAGGCTGACCATGTGGAAATTGGGTCTGCACAAAATGGTGTAATAATCTCTATTGCCGAAGGCACAGATTCCACCCATGTAGAAAATCCTGGCGACGTGAGTTTGGTGGGTGGAGTTTTCACCAATGTGGAGCCCTAGCCACTGTGACGGGTAGGTGGTAGGTTATCAAGACCAGCTGGTGATTGGAGAAATCGATTTTTGATGTGTGGAAGTGGGAAATATGGGATTGAAATTGCACCAGCATGAGGATAAGGTCAATGTGGGACATGGACCTTAACTGGCTGTTGTGGACGTGGGGACACGTCATGCTTTTGAGCAGTGGAGCTTGCCACAGCACCGCATCCATTAACCCAATGGTGGCCTTTAGAACGCGAAGTTCTACGTGACCCTGGGGGGCATGGGAGGAGGAAGGCCAACGGTCCATTGGTGTGTTTAGCCAACAGTTCATGTCGCTGACTACAAAGGGTCTGGGGGTAACAGGAGGGATTTGACCAATGAGAAAAATTCCTGACGCTCTCATGCACAGGTTGGGGCATAGATGTTGATGATAGCATGTGCCACATCAGCCCATGAAAATGTGACAATGAGGACTTGGCCATCATGGAAGGATTTAGACAATAAAATTTTAAAAAATTTGTTTTTCTGAACAAGCACCCCACAGTGCTCAGATCAGAAGGATAGGGAAGGGAGGAGCATGGTTTTCCAAGCGTCCTCAGAACCTCATGGACAGTGGGACTCCTGGATTGCCAGGATGTCCATGAGTAAATTTTTTTGTAAAAAACTCAGTTTCCTAGCCTGGGATGGCGAGGCCTTGAGTCCAGCGATGTTCAACATCCCTAAAGTGAAGGCTCCCCCATTGCACCTTAGGTGCGAGAGGGTGCGCGCACAGGCCCACCAGCCTCCTCTGGAAACCTACGGTCTTCATGGCAGCGCAGGTGTTTGCAGCAACACTATCAGAAGATTTGTTAATTTTAGCAGACAGGTTCACATTGGCTTTTCCTTCGCTTTTGGTTTCCCCGCTGTTAAACAAATTTTTTGAGGTGTGGTTGAGTTTAGTGCACCAACGTTTGGGTCAAAAAAATTTTCAGGTAGGTTGGAGACTAAATTGGTTCTAATCAGGGCTTGGGCACAAAGGTTGGGTGAGATCAAGCTACCCATCAGATCCTCAGATTGGGTGGCCCAATTGGCTTGGGCATCCCAATCTGATTGGTTGAGGGATTCCCAAGTTGCTTCTGCTGCGAAGGTTTCAATGTCCTCCTGGCGTTGGGAGTGTGGGATACCAGAGGCGACCTTGGCCGCTTCCTTGGCCGCGGCCCTGCGGGCCTGTTTGGCCTTATTTCTCTCTTGAGGGGAGACAAGCTTTACTAGCAAGTAGCAGCCTTGTGATCCCCACGGGAAGGCCTCTTTGATACTGGTGGTTGGTTCATAGTGAGCCTCCCCATTGGTCATGGCCACTGAGGGGTGCTCTTGGAATGTGATGCCCTCCTTGGTGGGGCATGCGTGTGCCTTATGGCTGAACGCGTCACAGTGGGTGCAGATGGGGGTGCGCTGCCCACAGTTACCCAGGAAGGGTGGGTGGTATGCCCTTGATATTAATAAAAGTGAAGTGCGGGATCTGGGTTAGGTCCTTCACGATATCTTTAGTTGGGGTCAGAACTGCAATGGCTTTGCCAGTGCACAGGTGTGGCATCAGCATAAAGCATTGCATCTCAAAGGATTGTATTTCGCCATTCAAGGTGAGACCAGCTTTCAGGTGCTTCTCCAGAATGGCACGTTTGCCCATAGTGGGCAAAAAGTCAAATGTGAGGAGAATTTGGTTGGATTTTGTCCATCTGGTGCACTTAATTTTGACAACCCACTGCCCTTCAGGGAGGTCGATCACAATGTGCACCACAGCAGCTTTGTCTGCTGCCTCCTTATTTTTGAAACCGAGATCCAGCCAACCACATGACATGGAGTGAGGTGCGACATACACTGCGTCAGGAAATGAATGTGCACATCCCCACAAAATTTTTCCCACAACGCCATTTGCTGAATATGTAGGAACACCCAGACTCTGTATTCCACTGACAAGAGTTGTTGAGAGTACGGCGTGTTGATGTATTGGTTACATCGCGTCTGCCAAGTGAGGATTTCTGGGGAAATAGTAAACACCAGTTTTTTATTTTTATCTAATCTGCCAGTTTTTCCAGGGCTGCAAATGTTAGAAGTCATGGGCCTACCACCTGTGCCTTTTACCTTACTTGCCCAACTGCTCCCTGACATATGCGCAAACAAATCTCCTCTGTAATATTATCAGACTAAAGTCAGACTTGGATTGAATAAGTTGCAAAATTGATTGCAATGAGAGAAAAGTTAACTTATCCCCTTTCTTATACAACGTTATTGTGTAGGCCTCTTGTCCTCCAGGGAGGATTCACGTTTCCATATGGCAACTGTTCATTGAGGCAAGCAGCAAAAAGTTATTTATAGTATTTCTTATAGAACTCATAAGAAATACCATCTGGACCTGGGCATTTCCTGTATGGTGCACTGCAAACAGCAGACCAGAGTTCGTCCCAAGAGATTAAATTCATCAACTTTGGATAATAGGAAACAGTGCAGATATGTGCACTTTCAAGTAAATTTGTCAACTTTGTGACTATTGATGTTTATTCTCAACATCACATTGTCATGATCTTTGATAAGACAGGACAGACTGGTGTGGAAGATAAAGGGAGTGAGAGAGCATCAGTCTTGGCTAGACCCCAGGTTGGGACTGAGACTGGAGAAGGACGACGGTTAGATGTTTCATCAGGCCTGGAATCAAACCAAATGGTTTTTAAGTGGGTGATTTCTAGGTTAAAGGTGGACTAGAATTAGAATTGGAACAAATCTTGGGTATGGTGGTTCAGCCAATATGGAATTTAATCCGTCCTAAAGCAATTTGGTTTGCTTATGGCATGTTTCAAAAGACATAACGTCAGGCATGGCGAATGAGCTTGATCTATGCTTGCAGCAGAGAGCTATAAGAGATAGGACTTGAGAATGAGAGTTTCTCTAGTTCCGTTTTCTATCAACTTGCCTAAATATATCAAATAAAGCCGTTCCTAAGCTTTACTTATTTTTATTACTGTCTTCCGAGGTTTATATTGATTATTTAGTCTAACAGTGGCAATGTTTGGTCTATACAAACAGGAGTTGGACTTTGAGAGTGAGATTGGGAAGGCTATCACCTCCCTATACACCTTGTCTTGGATTCAGGGCATGTTGCTGGGGGTAAGCATACTCGCAACTGTCCTCCAAGGGGTGTTTATCCATGGCTCCTGTATCATATGCACTAGGAGAATGGTTTCAGGGACCTTGTCTGCCCTTTGGTCATTGACTTGGGCCCTGCTTCCCAATTCATTCTTGGCTCACTGTAAGGAGCCAGTGCATTGCATTAAAGCGAACTCATTTACTTTCCTGTCATTGTGGTGGCAAGCAAAAGAGGATCCAAAAGCAGTTGTGTTCCCTGTGTGATATTACCATACCGCGACGCTTTTAATGGGGATTTATTCCACAGTGTTTTTTCTTCATAAGGTATACCAGGTGCTTGAGTGTGTGTCCCAATGTGGTGGGAAAGTGGTAGGACTGGTGAAGACCAGAGGGAAAATTCCATCAATGCTAATCTCAGAGGAGTTGGAGCTTAACCCATCAAACGTTTGACCAGTTTCAGTTCCAAGGGTGGTTGATGAAGGCTTTAGGGGGTGAGGACTAGTTTGCTTTACAGTTGAAGCAAGTTTTGGTGACCTTGCCTATGAAGCTTTCAAACTGGGTACATGAAGTTTTGGTGCAGCAGGCGAGGTTGCCTGACTCAGCAGAGGTAGTTTGGACTTGATTGACCGAGCAGCATGTCCAGATGAGGCACAAGATTCAGCTTGGTCAGCTTTGCTGCAGTGCAGTCAGGGGAGGAAGTCTTTAGAGGAATAAGTCGGATGTTCCAGGCACTGGCTAAAGCAGCCAAGGCATCAGAGTCCCAGCTTTCTTGCATATTCCGTCAGAATTTGCGGGCTGATTTTTTATTGGCAATGGCAGCAGTGCGACCTGCATCGACGTTGGAGGAAGAGGTGGCCTTAGCCTTGCAGGTGGAGCGGCAGGTAGACTTAGCCCAGGATCGCCAGGAGTTGGTGCGGTTCCCAAGTGGTTTTCATGGGAAGGAGGCAATGAAATGAGCAGTTTCGGAGCCTGTTTACAGTCAAAAGGGGTTCAGGTATGTGTAGGAGGAAGGAAAGGGTCAGGGTGAGAATTGGGAGGGCGTTAATTGCTGGGGGAGGCAATGGTTGAGGCCCCCACTCAGATCCCTGAGGCCCCAAAGAAGAAGAATGCTCCTTATAACTTCCGCAAGAAGCCAGTGAAGCCAGTGTGCCAAAATAAATCGCTTTCTTCGCTTTATTCTTGTTTATTTCTACACATAGAAGTGCGGGAAGGCCCTGGAAAGAAGGAGTATGGAAAGTTCCTGGTCCTGGTTGACACTGGGGCTGATAAGAATTATGTGGATGAGGAGTGGGAAAAAAGATGTGAATTGCTGTTTCAGGAGGATGGATTTGTGTTGTTGGCGAATGCCACCAAGAGGACTGCGGTCTGGAAAGGTGCAGGCCAAGATCCTGTTGAGACAAGGCTCAAATGAGTTTAAGGCAGAATTTCATTCTGTGGCTCATTTGCCTCACCCAGTGGTACTGAGGATGAGGTGATGGCACCAATTTCATCCGCAATTTGATATCATGAAGGGGAAAGTGCTCTTGCCACCTGAAGGCTCAGATGTGTGGGAGTGGGAGTTCCAGTCACAGGGGTCATCATTGAAACGAATGGGGGAATATCTTCAGTCGCACCCTTGTAGGGTTTGCCAGAGGAGTACCAGGAGTTTGATCAGTGTTTGAACCCAAGGGTGAGGCACCCTTCCCATCTACAGGGGACCTTGCATTTAGTTTCCAGTTCAAAGAGGGCTCTGAGTTGCCAAGGGGATGTTCAGTTTATCCATTGAATCCCTGTGCTCAGGAGGCTCTTGATGAATATTTCCATAAGATGCTAGGTTTGGGTTTGACTGTGCCGTCCAAATCGTCTGTTTTCACCAGTGTTGCTAGTGCCAATGGCGAGTGGGGAGCTACGCCCTTGTGTAAACTTCTGGCGCCTCAATGCGGTGATAGAGCCTGACCCTTATCCAATGCCACTCCTGGAAGACATTCTATCCATGATCTCAGGGTGTGTAGTGTTAACTAAATTGGATCTGGTTGATCTGTTCAATCAGATTCCAGTGCGGCCAGAGCACCAGAAGTATACCACATGCAAGTGTCACTTGGCTAATTTTGATTATTGGGTTTTGCCATTTTGGCTGCGTAATGCCCCCACATTTTTACAACGCATGATTGATTGTGTGATGGGGGATTTGGTGGGTAGGTGTTGCATTGGGTATATGGATGATATTCTGATATTTTACAGGTCAATGAAAGATCACGTGAGGGATTTAAGGAGTGTTCTGGAGGTGGTAAGCCAGGTGGGCTTGAAGTTGAAGCCTTCCAAGTGTGAGGTTAATAAGTACTTGGTGTCTTTCCTGGGAAATCTGGTTTTTTCAGGGGGAATTAGTGATATGTCCTGATAAACTGCGAGAAGTGAAGGAATGGAAGGCCCCCAGGAATTGGACTGAAGTGCGGAGTTTTTTGGGAGTAGTAAACTTTGTAAGGAGATTCTCCAATAATCTAGCTTAGTGTGCTGTGCCGCTGACAAGGTTGACTGGGAATGTACCTTTTTTTAGGGGAGACTGAGGAAAGGGCTTTCCAGCGGGTGAAGACCAGTTTGTTGACAGCCTCAGTTCTGGACCATCCTGACCCCAACAGACCGTTTATAGTAGAGACAGATGCGTCAAACTTTGCACTTGGAGCGGTGCTATTGAAGGAGGGTAAAGATGGGGTTGAGCACCCTGTCTGTTACTTCAGCAGGAAGATGGTGCCCGCTGAGACAAATTACCAAGTCTACGACAAGGAACTTTTGGCAATAGTGGCGGCACTAGGGGAGTGGCAACACCACCTGTTGTACGCCAGGCATCCAGTTGTGATCTGGACTGATCATTGAGCCTTAGAATATTATAAGTCCCCACATCTGATAATCAGAGATAGGCCCAGTGGCACTTAGCTTTGGTTCAGTATGACTTAAGAATTGAGTATAAACAGGAAAACAGTATATCTTGCCAGATTTGCTGAGTCATGATTCATGGTTGGTGTTCTCTGAGGAGGAAACGAGGAAGTTAACACCGCTACAATGTTGCCATTGAGTTTGTTTGCACCTATCCAGGGTTGGAGAGTAGTAATCTCGGGAAAAATTTAGACTTCACGGTGGAAGAGTGAGTTTGGCCAGCAGATCTTGGGTGAGATAAGAGAAGGGGAGGCAAGCAAGAAACATGTGGGTTTCTCAGTCTGGGGGAGGTCTTATCAAGATTGAAGGAAGGATCTGGGTTATAGTGATGAGTTTGCAGCAGGAGATGTTAGCAGATAATCATGATCATCCTTTGGCTGTACATACAGTGTCAGGCAAACCGCATGTAAAAATTAGACTGGCTTGCCAGCCTAGGTGCCAGAGCCCCTGAATGGCAGACTGGAATGCCAAAGGCACTGCTGCTGGTATGACGGATATGGAACTAGAAAGGAGTTTTTCAAAAACTGCCGGTGAGCCAGAATCTCATACAGGCACTTAATAAAAGACTGGACAAGTTCAGCCATTAACCCTGAGGGGAGTGTGAGGGTCAGCGGAAAAGGCATTTATTTTTCAACATAAAAACTAATTTTAGGAAAGGTTTTTATTGTGGAATTTAAGAAATAAGAATTTACCAACAATTTCTTAGTGCAATGTAACTGATTAAATAGTGGTCAATTGGAGAGGAAACAAGCCAGGATTGGGTCCCTCAAATTCAACCCAACTGGCGAATTATTTAGGAATGGGGGCAGACAAGTTCACTAGGAACCAACATTGAAATTTAGGCGGCAGGCCAAGTCACTGTCAGTTCAACCTCGAATGCCCAAACCAAGACTCAACTGCATTTCTGGCAGTTGGTGTGACAGCATCTAGCCTGACGAGCAACGGGAATCCCCCAAGGCCACCCCACATAGAGGCGGTCCCATTTGGTTGGGAATGGGTTCAGGATGCCCAACCCGCCCATGCTCAGTCGCTGGGCCATTCAATCAGTAAAAAACGTTGTGTTAGCTGCAACGCCTTTTTGGCTAGGAGGGAGCTTCAAACTATCGCCTATGATGTTTGATGCTGCTCCTGGCACGTTGGGGATCATGCCCGATGATTTTGGAAGGGGATTAATTTTAATGATTGAGGTATTGACTGAATCAGAATCACCAGCGATTCCAGCTGATGAGTTAATCTTCATTCCTTTTTGACTATGTGGATTCCAATTATTAGGCTTAATTCCATCCATTTCCAGACTGATTGACTTCATTTCAGCAATCTTGGTGCAAATTTCCCCGATCAGGTGTACAAGTTCAGGAGAGGAGAATGTGGGCACCGGGGGAGGGATCCAAAGAGGGAGGGCTGTTACCCATCGTTCATCTACCACATGGGCGAGATCACCCTAGGTGATGAGAGGTACCACCACCCTCTTTGAAGCATTTTCCTTGGAAATGGAAAGAGGGCCCAGTCAACACACAGGGGACGTTCCCCTGGACTTACATTACCCTTCCTTTTTCCAAAGGGAAGGCACCGATGCTGGGAAACTGCATGAGGGCCACATTCTTGTGCGCCTTAGGTAGCTTGATTGCCATTACTGGAGTGACCTTCTGGGGTATGGGGGCGTTAGGGTGGTATTCATGAAATGCCTAGACCAGCACCATGCAGTTAGCGCAATTGCAAGCCTTAACCCAACTGTTCTCATAAGCTGGATACCCTTACCAGGACATGAGATACTGAACTGACCGCCAGTATTTGCGGGATGCCAAGATGTTTTCCACCTTAACTTCTTCTGCATCCTTGATTACTATTGGTTCAGGTTTAATGGGGAAAATCCCCTTGAGCAGGGACAAAAGGGACACATGAAAGATGGGATGCTGAATCCAATGAGCCAGCAGTTCCAACCAAAACGCACCATTACCAAAGTCTTCCTCCACCAGGTGGGGACCTGATCGCTTGCTTGCAAACTTTTGGGAAGGTACCAGCATCCGCAGTTGGCAAGTGTTCAACATGATGTGAGAGCCCACCACAATATCGTGACCAGGAAGCTGTTTTTGATCCAGGAACCACTTATAATCGTTGATAGCTTTTGTGAGGTGCTCCAAAAATTAAGGACTGGGTCAACTGGATATGCTCAACATGTTTTGCGGAAGCAGGGACCTCTGGGATATACAAGGACTGACCAAAAAGGAGGGGTTATAACCTAACGTTGCCTCATAGGGAGAAAACCCTGTAGAGGCATGAGTTCCGTTGTTATAAGAGAACTAGGCTAGAGGGAGGTCATCAGCCGAAGTATCCTGGGCGGCCAAAGCGTAACAGCAGAAATACAGTTCCAAAATTTGGTTAACACGCTTGGTTTGCCTGTTGGATTGTGGGTGGTAAGCAGTGGAGTGACAGGGGGTGATTTTTAGGATGGCTAATAGCTCATATAAAAACGCGCTGTAAATTAGGGTCTACGGTCACTGATGATCTCCTGTGGGAGACCAAACATCGAGAACACATAGCATATGAAGAGCTGATTGGTCTCTTCAGACGTGATTGCAGAAGTACAGGTAATAAAAAGGGAAAACTTTGTGAAGCAATCAACCACCACCATCACTTCCGTGTTCTCATTAGAACTAGGGAGTTTGACATTAAAATCCACAGACTCTGATGTCCTTGGATCCTCCACCTGTTGTAATGGGTGTAGGAGTCCCTTCCTTCCTGAGCGGTCTGACTTTGCCCAAGCACAGGTAACATAATCGGCGATCCAAATTGGAACTTCCTTCATCAAGCCTCCCCAGTTATAGGCTCGCTTAATCAGTTCAATGAATTTTTTGTTGCCCAGATGGCCAATCATGGGAGAGTCATGGTGCGCACAAAATACCTTATTTTATAAAAGAGGGGGAACCCAAGTTCTCGACCTAAAATAGATGAGTCCCTCCACCAAGGAGTACAGAAAGTGTATATGATTTTGAAGGGTCAATTGCTCAAATAACTCCACCCCTTCAGGGCAAGCCATTTGACCAGCTAAGACCTGAGCCACAAGCGGGGCATTGGGGGCGAGGGTGCAGAAGAAATGATGGAGGGAATAATTTTCAAAAATTGGGCAGCAGGAATAATGGTAACAAGATCCACTTCTTCCAAATCTGTGGGACAATAGGCGGGGTTTTGGCTGAGGAAATCGGGAAGTACATTAAGTGCACCTTTTACAAATTCATAATTTTAAAATTGAAACTGCATAATTCCCAATAAGTTCATGCTTACCAGTGTGCCAATTTATGGGGTTTATGAAAATACAAAAGAGCCTGGTGATACGTGCAGACTGTTAACTCATGTTGAGCACCCTGTAACATATACCTCCAATGAGTTAATGCCCATGCTATGGCTGCCAACTCCTTGTTGTAGATGGCCCAAGGCTGCTCTGTAGAGGTAAACTTTCTGGAAAAATAGGTGACCAGAAGTTTCAATCCATCATGCTCATGGAGTAAAACTACTCCCACTGCTACCAAGGAGGCATCACATGCAACAATATACGGCTTAGCAGGATCCACGTGTTTCAAAATGGGAGGAGATAGAAACATGTCTTTGATCGATTTGAATGCCTGTTGGCATTTGAGAGTCCACTGGAATGGTACATTCTTCCTGGTAAGGGGGTGGAGCGGGGCAGCAAGCTGGGAATTGCCAGGAAATTTTTTAAAAAATGATGGTTCCCAAGAAATTTCATAATTGTTTCTGGGTTGTCATAGTTGGCCATTCTCGAATAGCATCCAACTTATTGGGAGGAATCACGTAGCTATCTTTAAGGATAAGGTTCCTGAGAAAGGTAACTTTTTCCTTATATAACTCACATTTGGAAGGCTTAACGAACAAGCCTGGCTTATGAAAAGCGGCCACAACCGCTTCCAAGTCAATAGCATGTTGTTTAGGAGTTGAGGAGTGAACCAAAATGTCGTCAATATATGCAACCGCGCAAGTAAACTGGAGGACACCGAGTACATTGTCGATCATACATTGAAATGTAGTGGGGTCATTATGTGGAATTGGAAAATGCCTCGCTTCATCCAGATTGCTGTTAACCATTCTTGCCCCTTTATTACCCAAATCTGGTTAAAAGCATTGCCAAGATCCAGCTTTGAAAACACCCAAGATTTGGCAATTGCTTGGCTTATCGTCTGCTCTAAAGGCAGGGGTAGGGATCAGAAACCATTAATTTATTTAAATGTCCATAGTCCACGCAGGGACAGAGGGAACCATCAGCTTTTTTAGCAAAAACGATGGGAGACGTGACTGGCGATGTCTCTTTAAACAACCATCCTTTTTTCAACATACCATCCAACCAAGTGTTGAGCGCAGCCTCCTCCTCTGCTGTGTGGGGATACAATGGACAGTTGATATTCACCAACTCCACCGTCATACAAATATATAGTCAAATCTAGTGTGGGGAGGCAGATGATCCGCCTTTATAGAGTCTAAAATGCTTTAATAATGCATCAAACTTTCTGGAAAATTGGACGGTATGCCTGAAGGAGAGATGAGGGAAGTGATAGAACTGCGACTTTGAGCTTTCTTAAGATTGTCAATTAGGGAAATTAACCCTCCAGTTGGTCATTAATGAACAACAGCATGTTAGACTCCAGGTGGATCTTGACATGTTGCCAGCGCCACCATCCCTCTTCTAAGGTCACCAGAAACACCAAGTTTGGAATAGCAGAAAAGTGGTCACAGAAGCTGAACTTGTGTATTGAAAATGTGACTGGTCAGCGAACCAGGTATGAGGTTTGGGAGGCTGATAACTCAACCATCACCAAAGGGCCTGCATCCAGGTCAAGTTCCAATTGCTGGGCCAGTTCTACACTCATAAAATTACCCGTAGCTCCAGTGTCCACCAGGGCCTCAAAGGAGACGTGATGGGACCTAACACTGATCTTTATGGGTACTAAGAAGAAAGCGGAGTTCTCTTTATTGGTAGTTGTGAATGAATTCAGTGATACCAAAGAGATGGTAGTGGGGTCAGGGGAAACCGCTAGGCTCTTATGGGGTAAACTTGTTGCAAGTCAGGATGTCAGATCCTACTGACACGGGCAAAATAGCCACAGCAACTATGGGGTGTGGGTTTGAAGTTTTGAGTGGAACTGGACTTTGTGGACAGGGAAAATCTTCTTCACAACCTGGTTCAGTTGTAAAGGAGGGGCCATTGCTGCGCCAATATCTGCAAGAAAGGCGGAAATGGTTAAATATAATGGTTGGTCAATTATGTCAGGCAAACAGCATGTATAATTAAACTGGCCTGTCAGCCTAGATGCCAGAGCCCCTGAACGGCAAACCAGAATGCCAAAGGCACTGCTGCTGGTATGACGGATATAGATCTAGAAAGGAATTTCCTAAAACTGCCGTTGAGCCAGAATCTCATACAGGCTCATAATAAAATACCAGATGAATATGGCCATTAACCCCAAGAGGAGTGTGAGGGTTGGCAGAAAAGTCAGTTTATTTTTCAACATAACTAATTTTAGGAAAGGTTTTTAATGGGAATTTAAGAAAGAAGAATCAACCAACAATTTTCCAGTGCAATGAAACTAATTAAATAGTGGTTGATTGTAGAGGAAACAAGACAGGATCAGGTCCCTCAAATTTGACCTAAATGAAAAATTATTTAGGAATGGAGGATGATAAGTTCACTGGGAACTAAAATTGAAAAATTTGACAGCAGGCCGAGTCACTGTTGGTTCAACCTCAAATGCCTAACTTGAGACTAACTGCATTTCCAGTAGTTTGTGCGACAGTGTCTAGCCCACCAAGCAACGGGAATCCCCCAAGGCCACCCCACATAGGGGCGGTCCCATTTGATTAGAAACAGGTTTGGGATGCCCAACACACCCATGCTCGGTCACTGGGCTGTTCTTTTGGTAAAAAATGTTGCATTGGCCACAATGCCCGATTGGCTGGGAGGAAGCTTTGAACTATCGCCTATGGTGTTTGATGCTGCTCCCTGCACATTGGGGATCATGTCTGACGATTTTGGAAGGGGGTTAATTTTAATGATTGAGGTATTGACTGAATCAGAATCATCAGCAATTCCAGCTGATGATTCAATCTTCATTCCTTTTTGATTATGTGGATTCTGATCATTGGGCTCATTTCCACTCATTTTCATACTGATTGACTTCAATTAGCAATTTTGACGCAAATTTCCCCAATCAGGTGTACAAGTTCAGGAGAGGAGAATGTGGGCACCGGGGGAGGGACCCAAAGGGGGAGGGCTGTTACCCATCATTCATCTACCAAATGGGCAAGATCACCCTGGGTGATGAGAGGTACCACCACCCTCTTTGAAGCTTTTTGCTTGGAAACAGAAAGAGGGCCCAGTCGACATATAGGGGACATTCCCTAGACTTACATACAGGCTGGGTGAAGACAATGGATTTATTTTGTCACCAGTATTTATAGTGGGGAGTGGGTGCTGCAGTACAGCAGTATGTGGAGCAATGTGTGGTGTGTGCCAGGTCAAAATCCCACCATATGGCTCCAGGAGGTAAATTGAAGCCGCTTCAGATTCCATCTAGGCCATGAGCCTCTGTGAGTGTGAATTTTATCACAGGGTTGCCCAAGTCCTAGGGGATGGACGCCCTTATGGTTGTGGTGGATCGCCTGACTAAATATGCAGAGTTTTTTCCTTTTTGGTCAACCATCTCTGCAAAGGTGGCAGGTAAGATCTTTATGAATGATGTCTTTTCCCAACATGGGGTACCAGAGGAGATTGTGTCAGACCGAGGTCTACAGTTCACATCTTAGTTCTGGTTACATCTGTTAGGAAACTTGAAGATAAAGGCTTTTTAATTAATCAGCTTACCATCCCCAATCAGATGGCCAAACTGAGAGGGTAAAACAAATATTGGAATAGTATTTGAGGTGCTTGTCTCAGGGCGGCAGGATGATTGGGTAAGTTGGGTGAAGTTGGCGCAATTTGCATATAACAACCACAAGCATTCTTCCACAGGAATGACCCCATTTTTCGCAAACCATGGTCAGCACCCAGAGGGTAAGGGGCCTTAGGAGCAGGATCGGAATCCAGCAGCTGATGAGCTGTCATGTGATACTCAGGTTACCTTGAGGCTCTTGAAAAGGAATCTAGAGGCAGCAGTTGTGGCTCAGAAGAGGAAATCAGATAGGAATCGGTCAGAGGGGAGCGTTTTCAAGAAGGGCGATTGGGTCTTAGTAAACACTCAGAACTATGCCATACCTGTGAAAAGCTGGAAGTTGGGGCTGGTGGCGTTGGGCCCATACCCAATAGTGAGGGCGGTGAAAGAGGTGGCGTTTGAGCTGAAGTTTCCAGAGGGGTCACAGGCTCATCCAGTGTTGCATGTGTCACAGCTTAAGCCATTCTTAGTACAGCCGCCTGAGAAGGCCTCCCCTCTGTTTCCAGCTGAAGGGGGTGCCGAGGAGTATGAGGTGGAGGAGATTCTGTACAGAAAGGTGGTGTGGGGTCATAAATCATTTTTGATCTAGTTTAAAGGTCATCCAGTTGAGGAGGCCACATGGCAGACAACCAGAGATTAAGCTCGGTGTCCTGGGAAGATCTGAGAATTATTTTTGTCTAGGGGGTGATGTGACATTTGAGGTTTATCCTCAAAATCACATTTACCTAATCTTTGATAAGACAAACAGGTTGGTGTGGAAGATAGAGGGAGTGATAGAGCATCAGTCTTGGCTAGACCCCAGGTTGGGACTGAGACTGGAAAAGGACGACGGTTAGATGTTTCATTAGGCCTGGGGTCAAACCAAATGGTTTTTAAGTGGGTGGTTTCTAGGTTAAAGGTGGATTCAAATCAGATTTGGAACGATTCTTGGGTATGGTGGTTCATCCACAATGGAATTCAATCCGGCCTAAAACAATTGGGGTTTGCTTATGGCATGTTTCAAAAGACATAACGTCAGTCATGACAAGCTTTTCTTTCTCGTAACAATCACTTTAGTTACTAAGATTCGATTTAAACAGCAATTTTTGATAATCACATAGGAGAGATGGGCGATTGTAATGATTAATCTAATACAACCTGGGCGAGCGTCGCATCAAGAGGTGCGCAAAATGGTGTACCCAAGGGCAAGAAACGCCCTGGAGGGGGACCTGGAACCCAAGCCGCCAAGAAACCACAAACTCAGACACCATTCGGGCTTATGGTATTTTATTATAAAAATAAGATTAATACATGTACATCCAATGTAACCAACCTCTTTCAAAGGTGGAACATGGTCTCCGACTCTTCCTTGGGGATGAGCCCCTGACCCTGTGGGAGAAAACATGTGATGCACAGCCCTCCCTTTTCCCCATGCGGTATATGTCACCACCAACAACATGGGCTGCGGCTGGATTGATATTGGTTTTGGAACAGCTGAATAATCAGATGCCACAGCAAAAGTCTGTGTCAAAATTGCCCTTTCCGAGGGCAAAAAAAATAGTGCGCACTGTGCACACCAGATGGAACAAAGTGAAAACTTTGTTCATCTCCTTCAACTCACTCTCTACCAACCTTCCTTGTAAGGTAATTAGAGAGGAGCTCTTCAAAGGGCTCATAGCCTATGGGGAAATTATGCAGCTTGAATTACAACGATTTTGACTGATGCCAACCCTTTGCACAGGCAAAGCTATCGCCATGATCAATCTGTTCCCTGAAGTGGAAGATGACTTATCAAGAATCCCCTGAACAGCAGAGTTTCACTTTATGGATGGGGGACAGTCATCCACATTCTGAGTTACACCGGAGGCGTACCACCTATATGCAACCACTGTGGTTCATTGGGACACAAGGAACATGCATACCCCGTAAAGGAGGGCTTAGTGGAAGCAGACTACTGTGAGGAAGCCATGGACGAAAGTAATGAAAACTTTGCCAGAATGACCGATGGCCATCACCCATTCCGCTGGGGTGAAGATGGACTTCACTCCACGTGGACCCAGTTACACACAAACAACGCAAAGCGGCACAAAAAGCCCACAAGCAGGCAGCGGTCAAGGTGGCAGCACATGGGGGAATCATCATTGACCCCAGACAAATTCAAGAGGACATTTTGGATATACACCGAGCCAACCAATCAGAACAATATGCACAGGTTGAAAATTTTCACAGTAACTCAACTGAGTCACCAAGTGACATCAATCAAGCACACTTTGAGGAACAATTCAGCTGCAATATGGGTGAAAATGTGGTGCACAATTCTCAATTTGAACCCCAAAATTACAGAACCCAATTAGCACCCCACATTGAACCATCGTGAGACATGTGCAGGAAAAAAATAATGCAAATTCCAAAAACTGCAATTCCCGCAAAAAATTGGGTCAGATCAAGGGAACTGACATTGTCACTGAGAGAGTTGGAGTACAGGCGCAGAGCATGGCCAAAATGAGCTGCAGTGGGTTAGGGCCAGAGGGCCCTCCCAACCACTCCTGAGGCGCTGCGGGCACCTCAGTGTCAATAGGGATACTAAACATCGCGGGAGCCAGGGCCCAAACGTCCCAAGCCAAAAAGCTGGACTTCCTGCAAAAATTCCCTTGTATACATCTTGGCCATCCAAGAAACCCACTGTCTACAAGAGGAAGAAGGATTCTGGTCAGCCAGGGTCTCACCATCACATTTTGTATGGACGTCTCACTGTGGGGTAATCATCTGAAACAACAAAAAATTAAAAATTACAAACTCCTTGTCATACCTTCATGGCCGCGTCCTGGTAGCAACAATCACATGCCAAGAAAAAACAATCTCAATAACATGCATCTATGCATCGTGCACTGCAGCTGAGAGAAAACAATTTCTAGAAACTGTTCCAACACTCATCCTCCCACCAGATACCATCCTGTTTGGCAACTTTAACTGCTGGGATAACCTCGACATGGACCAATGGCCTAATCCCAGGGGATACCCACTGGGGCACATCGAATTCCGCACAATGAAGGCATCCCTTGGCCTACAGGATGCCCTCTCCCTGGATCACCACTCCTTCTCCACAAGACATGGCTCAACATACGCAAGGGAGCGCTCATACCAATGAGCCGCATCAATCATTTCCTTGTTCTGCAATCCCAACAATCAAGAATTTCCAAATTTACAGCAAAAAAAAGTCAATTTTTCTGACCACTGACTTGTTTTGGTGCAGTTATTGCCAACCCAAACCCATGCACAGGTGTCGCCCTGGAGAAAGCTATACCCAGAAGACATAAAATTACCCAAAATATCCAACTGGGTTAAAAGCAAGGCTACAAACCCAGAATTCACAGCCCCATTCACTTCAGATCCCATTGGAACCTGGGCAAATTTCAAAAAGGAACTAATAAACAAAACCTGACATCTCACATCATGTAAGTACACTGCTGACACAGCCACAATCAGGCGTACCTTGGCAGAACTAGACCACCTTGAGCTAAACACCCTGAGATCTGGTTATAGCCCCAACTGGGGACGCAAATGAGCGGAAATGTCAGCCCAAATAAACACCCTCAACTTCGAGCACCAACACAGAATCAAAGTATCTAACAAAGTTAAGTTCATATATTAAGGCGAAACATGTTTGACATATTTTTTACACCAATTCCACTCTCGCAGCAACCAGCCCATGTGCACACAGGTCCACAAGACCAACGGCACTGTGGCAACTGACCCTGAGGAGGTCAAGGTGGAAGTACACCTCTATTACACTGAATTATACCGTGATATGTAAAAACCCACAAAAAATCACAAAATTTATACAAGCCGCCAGAATACAAAGCACACTGCCGGACTACAATATACTAAATCTAATTACAAGGGAGGAGCTTTGGGATACAATACGCGGTGCACCACATAGGAATTGCCCAGGGCCTGATGGGATACCCTACGAATTTTACAAAAAATATTTTCAGCAAATTGCCCCCCTCCTATTGGCGTCTATGAACCAGTGCTTGCTGGAAACACGCCTCCTACCTGGTGGCCATGAATCATATGTCATAACTTCTATAAAAAGGGTGACAAATTGGACCTGGCCAACTGGTGTCCAATTGCACTTTCTAATACTGATACAAAGATTTTTAACAAAAATTTTAACAGCCAGATTAGGCGCAATAGCCTCTGACGTCCTGTCACCCAACCAGTTAGGGTTTATACCAAGGCCCTCAATCTGGAACAACATACACCCTGTTGCAAACATATGTCAGTCTAAAGCAACTAGAGCCCTGGTCTTCTTAGACCAGGAAAAGGCATATGACCGCGTTAGTTGGCTATACCTAAAGGAATTCCTACACGCTTTCAAACTCCCACCCAGATTCATAAACCGGGCGATGCTCCTTATAGAATCTGCAACCAAGGCTGTATGTGGCCCTGGCCTCCTAACTAACAAGATCACACCACACAGAGAGCTCAAACAAGGGGACTCCTCATCCAACTGCTGTATAATTTCAGTTTTGATCCACTCCTCCGCGTAACTGACTCACGCCTCATGGGCATAACTGCACAAGGCAAGCCAACAGTAAAGATACTGGCCTTTGCGGATGACTGCATGGCAGGTATAGCTAACAACAATGATGCCCAACAGCTGGAACGCACCCTAGAGGAATACTCCATGGTGAGAAATGCATCGCTTAACAAAAGGAAAACAGAAATCATTCTCTTAGGCAAGTACACTAACAACTGGGCTACAACACCAGAACCTCATACCCTATATGAAGGAAAACCCACTCATCTTACCCTTCGCATCACCCCCCACCACCACTCCTGTCCGCCACCTTGGGATATGGCTGGAAACAGGGGATATGCCAATGAGACAATGGAAAGCAACCTACTACAGCGGGTATCCAACCGCGTCGCCTCCCTCAAGGGAAGATCCCCAGGACTAATGGGGCGAGTAACAGCTGCTAACTCACTCATCCTCCCAATACTATGGTACCCTGCCCACGCGAGTGCCTTCTCACCCACCTTTATAACTTCAATCCGCGCGCTCATCCAGGGCTGGCTGTGGCCCAGATCCCATCCTCCCATACAGATGGAAACACTCTTTGGCCCACACTCAAGCGGAGATATGGGACTAATAGATTTTGAGAGCCACGCAAACCTCATCCTGGGTATCTGGATAAAGGAAGTCCTTGCCCCAGACCTTCCGCAACAACACTGGTCCAGGGCTGGCTGTGGCCCAGATCCCATCCTCCCATACAGATGGAAACACTCTTTGGCCCACACTCAAGCGGAGATATGGGCTAATAGATTTTGAGAGCCACGCCAACCTCATCCTGGGTATCTGGATAAATGAAGTCCTTGCCCCAGACCTTCCGCAACAACACTGGTCCAGGGCAGTGAGGACTAACTTTGCACAGGCGCTCAAATTAACTAACCCACATAGCCCACCCAGACTACTATTATACCTTGCTAAACACCCAACCACATTGGGCCCGCATGGAACCCCCTGCCACTTCAAATGCATCCTCCAAACCATCCACCGTATGGTATTGACCATAGAGAACTCGGGTACTATACAGGGAAGGGGATGACCCAGCCCCCAATTCAAATTAAGAAACCCAGAAAACCACCCCCAGAGAGATATGCTTGCTAACAACCCCAAGCATAGCTAGATAGAATACCTAGATGCTGGACATTCCCTATGATTTAACCACACAGAAAGCATTGTGGAAAATGACACACCACCCACTCCTACAACCAAGGAATAAGAGCAAACGCCTGGCGCTGTTTGAGAAGGACCTATAGGATGGCGGACCACTCCAACTCCCTCCACAAAACATGTGCAGTATGTGGAGGGGAGGGCTCCCTACATCACCGCCTAGAAACATGCCCCCCAACCAAAGCCATATGGCAGGAAGTCGCGCGTCTTCTTAAGCTCCAAAACAAGCAGGAATTTTCTATATCAAAGAGCCTCCTCGCACTCCAGATCGAGTAACCAATCCCGTCTACCCTCCGCTCCCTAATGATACCCATTGCAATGTGGAGAATCCACACCATTGCCTTAGATGCGTTCAAGGGCACGATCCCAACCATCCATGGGGTTATCAACAGATCCCACGTCCACTTATTGGAGCACTTCCAAGCTTGGATCTATGGATATATGAGGCCAAGGCAACAGGCGCTCATAAAATCGTGGTTCCCACTATGGTTTCTCCGCACAGACCCCTTCCTTCACACCTGCTCCATAGCGGGGAAACCCTTTCAGAGTAGCGCATCAACCCCCATACCTGGCAGTCCCGCTGGCAACAGGGGTAGCCTGAGTACCCTGGGGTGCCCAATTTTATCTATCTTCGTTTTCCACACATACTTGGTAATGCTTGTCCCCTGGTTGGCTTGCCTCAGTTTAACAAAAACTTCAGTCATGGAAAATGAGCTTGATCTATGCTTGCAACAGAGAGCTATAAGAGATAGGACTTGAGAATGGGAGGTTCTCTAGTTCCGTTTTCTATCAACTTGCCTAAATATATCAAATAAAGCCGTTCCTAAGCTTTACTTATTTTTTTACTGTCTTCCGAGGTTTATATTGATTATTTAGTCTAACAGCGGCAATGTTTGGTCTATACAAACAGGAGTTGGACTTTATGAGAGTGAGATTGGGAAGACTATCACCTCCCTATACACCTTGTCTTGGAGTCAGGGAATCTTGCTGGGGGTAAGCATACTTCCAACTGTCCTCCAAGTGGTGTTTATCCATGGCTCCTGTAGCACACGCACTAGGAGAATGGTCTCAGGGACC
Organism: Massospora cicadina; assembly: GCA_022478985.1. Classification (NCBI taxonomy): domain Eukaryota; kingdom Fungi; phylum Entomophthoromycota; class Entomophthoromycetes; order Entomophthorales; family Entomophthoraceae; genus Massospora; species Massospora cicadina. Next base: position 120,287 of record JAKSZP010006775.1, read on the forward strand.
TTGTCTGCCCTTTGTCATTGACTTGGGCCCTGCTTTCTGATTCATTCAGAGCTCACTGAAAGGAGCCAGTAATTACAAAATTTCAGCTGGCTGAACTGGGTTGGAGTGATACAATTTGGAGTTAAATTTTAACTTTGATTACCACTTCAGCTGGAGTATTTGCGACGGAGTGGTCTGGCCGTCTCACCTTTATGCAGGCCAAGCTCTGTTGCAGTCTGAAGAATTTTCAAAAAAGTAAGCGGAGCACGTGTCACACGATGTTATATTCTTTGCCTTATATCTGAACATAAACTTGATGTTTGTGTTGCCTTACCAGTGCAGTAAGCCGAGTGGACACTTCTGCCCACTTATGACACCAAGCCAGGCTGTAGCCTGCCACAGGATGATTAGATTCCAGGTATTCCACTTCTGTCAGCATGCGCAAAATGTCTTCCAAGGCAGCCTGAGAGCAACGTGATGAGATGTGGCATGCTTGGCGGATGATGTTCGCTTTAAAGGTTAATCAGGTAGAAAGTGGGTCTGCACATAATGGTGTGGTAAATTCTGGAGCTGAAGTTTCAGTGTCCAACCATGAGGAAAACCTGGGCGACGTGATCTGGCTGTGTGGTGTTTGCACCACTTTGGCGCCTGTGCCACTAGATGTCACAAGGAGAAGGAAATTGATATCATCCTGTGGTCAGATAAATCGAGTTTTGTCATCATAAAGTGGGCAACTGTAGACTTAAATCTTAATAGTGCAAGAATAAGGTCAATGTGGGACATAGACCTCAGCTGGACGTTGTGCACATGGGGATGAGACATGTTTGTGAGCAGCGGTGCATGATGTGGCAAAGTATCAAATAACCCCAAAGTGGCCTTTAGAACGCGAAGTTTTAAATGCCCCTGTGGGGGTGTAGGCAACAAGGGCCAGCAGTCGGTGGCTGGGTTGGTCCAGCAGTTCATTTCACCTACAACAAATGGGTCAGGGGGAAGCGGGAGGGAATTAACAGCTGAGAAGAATTCCTGACGAGCTCATGTACAGGTTGGAAGTATATTTTAACAACAGCATGCATTTCGTCATCCCATGAAAAGGATATACCAAGGACGTGGCAATTGAGGAATGAAGCTGACGAAAATAAATTTAAAATTATGGATCACTCAAATAAGCACCCCTCAGTGCAGCAACCAAAAGGAAAGAGAAGGGAGGAGCATGGTTGCCCATGTGTCCTCTGCACCGCGTGGACAGTGGGTTTCCTGAATGGCCAGGATGTTTATGGGTAATTATTTTTAAAAAGCTCAGTTTCCTAGCCCAGGATAATGAGGCCTTGAGTCCATCGATGTTCAACGTCCCTATAGTAAAGACACCCTCCATCACACCTTAGGTGAAAGGGGAAGGGCACCCATGCCCCTCAGCCTTATTTTTTTCAGCGTGTCATAGTATGGCAGCATAGGTATTCTGTGCTATGAATTATGGTTCAGTATGTGAAGCTTTTTCAGTGGCTTTTGCGTTGGCTTTTGCGTTGGCTTTTTCCTTCTGCTTATTTCCCACCATAGAATGAATCTTCAACGTGGTGTGCACCTGCAGTGCACCTTCTCATGTTGTCAAAATTTTGGAAGGTAGATTGGTGTGTAACTCGGTTTTGATTGAGGCTTGATAGAATTGGTCAGGTGAATCTGACTCACCCATTGGGACCTAAGCTTGGGTGGCCCAATCTTATTGGTGGAAGGATTCGTGAGCCGCTTCCACAGTGAACAACTCATGTCCTCCTGGAGCTGAGTGGGTAGGATCACGGATGTGACTGTGGCTGCCACCTTGGCCACTGCTCTGCGGGCCTGCTTGGCCTTCTTACACTCCTTCAGGGACACAGGCTTGACTTGAATGTAGCACCCAGGCGCGCCCCACAGGAAGTGGCGTTGGTGTCTATTGCCAGTTCATAGTGGGCGTCTGCACTGCTCATTGCATCTGGGATAATTTTGTTTTGAGTAATTCCCTCCTTGGTGGGGCAGGTATAGGCCTTGTGGCCAAAAGCATTACAGAAGGTTCAGATAGGAGGCACGCTATCCTCAGTGAGCCAGAATGGGCAGGATTTTGCCCATCAATTTCCAAAAAGCAGTGTGGGGGTTTGGGTCAAATCTTCCGCTACCCATGAAGCTGGGGTGAGTACAGCAATCACTTTTCCCATGCACAGGTCCGGCATGAGCATAAAGTGCTGCATCTAGAAGGATTGGATTTCCCCATATTTTGTGAGCCCAGCCTTCAGGTGTGCTCCAGCACGGTGTGCTTAATTGTTGTAGGTAGGAATTCAAAAGTAATGAAAGTTTGATAAGATCTAGCCCAATGAGTGCACTTTGTTTTGACTACCTATTGACCATCCAGGAGGTCCACCACCACCGGCACTTTTGTGGCTTCATCCACCACATTTTTGTTTTCAAACCTAAGATTCAGCCAACCTCAGGGCATGGAGTGCCGTGCTATGTACACTTCATTCATGATATGTGTGTGTACATCTCCACAAAACTTCTCCCAAAGTGCCGTTTGTTGAATAACTAGGAAGACTTGAACCCCATGCTCCACTGACGAAAGTGGCTAGGAGTGCAGCGTATTGGTAAACTGGTTGCAGCACGCTTGCCAGGCCAAAATTTCTGTATAAATGCTGACATTCAGTTTCATAATATTAATTTTATCTAGGTCGCCAGTGTTGCTGGGGCGTTTACAAAACTTGTTTGGTGTGGGGCCCGCTCCTGTGCCCTTAACTTTGCTTGCCCAACTGTTACCCAACATTGGGTGCACAAAAATTTCCTCAATGAGTTTATCAAATGTACCTAGACTCTAATAGAATATGTTGCATAGTTTTTGCAACAAGAGAGAAAAGTTTTTGTAAATTTATTAAATTTTATTAAAATCTTTGTGGGATCTAACGGCATAATGTAAGTCCTGGGGAATGTCCTCTGGGCATTGTATGGGCCATTTTTCTGTTCCCAAGCAAGAAGGCACCAAAGAGGATGGCTGTACCCCTCATTACTCAGGGCGATCTCGCTCACATGGTAGATGAGCGCTGGGTAACAGCTCTTCCACTTTGTATTCCGCCTCCAATACTCACACTCACCTTGGCAGAACTGTTATGGAGAATCAGCGAAACCTGCACTGAGATCATAAAAATGAAATTAATTAGAATTAATTTGAGCGGCAATCAGCCCTATGTTCAAATTTCAAATGGTCAAAAAGGTATTAAGGCTGATTTATCAGCTGATTGCCTGATGGTTTCAATTTAGCTAACCTGATGATCAAAAAAATCACCCTTCTCCCAAAATCGTTGGGTATCATCCTCGATGGGCAGGCAACAGCATTGGACACCATTGACAAGGGTTTGAAGTCTCCTGCTGGCAATTCAGGCGTTGTGCCCAATACAATGCCACTGACTGAATGAATAGCCCAGCGACTGAGCATGGGCGGGTTGGGCGTCCTGAACCTGTTCCCAACCAAATGGGCCCACCCCTATGTGGGGTGGCCTTGGGGGATTCCTGCCACTCATTGGGACAAACGCCATCATGCCAATCATCAGAAACGTAGCTGAGCCTCGGTTTAAACGTTTGAGGTTGAACCAACAGTGATTCAGCCCACCGCCAAGTTTTTGATGTCAGTTCTCAGTGAACCAATCCACCCATTCCCAAATAATTTGCTAGTTAGGTCGAAATTGAGGGTCCTGATCCCGGCTTGTTACTACCCCAATTAACCACTATTTAATCAGTTGCATTGCACTGAGAAAATCATTTGTCAATTTTTTTATTTTCTTTTGCAATAAAATTCTGCCAAAAAATTAATCAAATTTTATTTATTTGTTGATTTTCTTCTGTCTAAATCCCTGATGGCTTTTCCCTGGTGGCCCATCAGTTGTACACCGGATGGGCTCTACTAGTACTCATGGTCACTATGGCCCCCACTGTCATTGATTGTATTCAGCGTGTCAGATACTTCTAGCACTTTAACCCTGCTATCATGAACTTTCAGCAGCATTATACTTTGATTTTGTGGCCTCACATCCACCATCTATAAGAAAATATCCGCCTCCTTATCTCCCCAGTCAAAACAACCCCATATACTGGTGAACTTATCAAAACTATCTTGGTGATTCCGCCCCCTGCAGTAAGACCTCCAGGGTCTGGGGTGGGCTTGATTTGGTTTGTCCTTGGGATCATACTCACTGTTGTTCTATACCAACGATTGTTTCATTTCACAATGCCTAGTTTCCTACAACGTCATTTGATTGACACTGCCTCTGGCATTCTGGCTTGCTTTTGGGGTACTTATGCATCCTGACTGTCAGGCCAGTCTAAACTTCTTCTGCCGTTTCCATGACACATAAGCACCAGCAAACACCCTAAGCTGGATTCTTACGGCCATGAAGGTAAAAGTCTTGAAGTGCTCAAATTGAGGAGAGTATTAAAAGTGAGTTTTTCTAGTATCAGTCAATCAGGAGTGTGAAAAGTAAATTAAAAGGTGGTAGATTGCCTATTCTTTTTATTCACTCCTTCTTGACTTGAGTTCATTGTAAGGGTAAAATTTTATTCTTCTTTGCTACTGCAGTGTTTCTGTAGTGAGCACCACAAGTGTAGTGAGAGGTCCCTTTACTCTTTAATCCAGGTTAAGGTTGGCCAGTCTAGCTATATTTGCTTTCATATATAGAATAAATATGTGGAGAAGGTCTCAATCCTTTAGTATAAATATACTTGATAAAGATCTACATGAATAAATGATAAGGGTGGTTAGCCAAGCGGGTAAAACAGCTTCCACCCCTAGTGCAAGTTTTGAGTTCAAGACCTGTACTGGCTAGAAAACATTCTCAGTGTGGTATATTTGTCCCATGGTCGACCCACCTCAAATAATTACATGACTAAATGACAAGATCAATAAAATAAGATGATCCTTTATTTAAAATATCTAAATAATATATAGTCAGGTCACTTCAGTAGAGAATTAATAGTGCTCTTGTGAAGATGATCAACAGCTAACATACAATATTTTTATGCTAAGGTATTGATAGGTCAGGAAAAGGTTTGGATGGGATATCTCAAGGTGATGTCAATAAAATCCATTTTAGATAAAAATCTAATAATAGAGTTACCTATGAGTTTCATTCCCAAGATAGAAACTAAAAATCTAAATAAGCAATTATCCAACACCAACAATATGCATAATTTATTTTTAGCTGGCTTTTGCATGGGCTGAGGCTGACATTAAATTTCTATATTTTTTGATGCTTACTTTAAGTTTATATAGAAATATTGTCCAAAATATACTATTGCTTGCTTTTATTTAGCTCACCATCATATTTGTCCTAGTTTTAAACTTATTTGAGATATGCAGACCAGGGGATGGACATTACCAAAACAGAAACCCAAAACTAATCAATTAAACCTGCATCAACCGCCCTAAAACGAGCAGTGAGACACACAAAATGAGAAAACAACCAACCAGGTGGCATAGCAGCGAGCCACTTATCCCACCATGGCGGAGGGGGAGGGGGATCAGGCAGATCATCAGTTCAGCATTGAAGAGGCAGATCAATGTTGATAGCAGAGGGTTGAGGCTTCCGCAGGATGAGGGTTGAGGTGAAGCAGATAGTTGTTGAAACTGAAAATTTGGGCCTGGAGCATGGCCAATGAGTTCAACAACATGGTGTTCAGCTTGATGCAGGTGTTGGGAGCTGGCAAATTTTGCAATGTTGGCTCTTTTACTTGTGTTTATGGGTAGAAAATCTGCCAGTTCAGCAACATATTTGACAGCGGTGGTGGCAGCTTCAGTTAGGTGAGTGAATTTACTTTTTGGAATAGCAGGTAAATTGAAGGAAACATGGTGATATGTAACCCTTACTTTAAATTCAACGACAAATTTTGCCACAGCTTTGTGGAGATGGCAGCTTTTTGGGTGAGGCCACTGCAGCCTCAGCAAGCTGGTGGCCACTTTGGTAAGGGGTAGCATTGGGTTTGGGGACATATAGTTTGGGCGGAGTGGGGCATCAAAGTCTGAATTCAGACAAGATTATAAATTGAATGGTTTAGCCGGTGGTGGGACAATTTAACCAGATTTGGTCACTTCATCCATAAAGTCTAAGTTCTTTTGGTTGATATGGATTAATTCGTTGATAGGTGGCTGTGGTTGGGTAATCTTTGGGGCAGGAAAAATTTTGGATTTAATATGGGTCTAAACCTGCTCCTGATTGGTTACCATGGGTGTAAATTGGCTTGCTTGGGTTTGAGTTAGTATATTTTGTTGCTGATTCATTGAGCGCACAGCCTGGGGCAGCCAAAATCCCCACTCAAATGCTGTTGATGTGGCCTCATGCATAGAGTTGGTAGTGTTTGCATGGTTTAAATTTTATTGATATGTTTTTATATGGTCCAAATCATGGCAGAGGGTGTGGGAATCCAGCTAAGTTTTGGGCTCACTGGTTCTAATTACTGCTGGAGTTCACAAATGGGTTTTTTGATAATAAAGAATAACACAAATAAACAAAAAACAAAAGCTGGTTTTTATATGATTTTTAGTAGTGTTAGCACCAGGTAAGAAAAATGAACCTTCTTGATAATGTAACTCTCAGTATTTAAACTGTATGAGGAACTTTTCTTTCTCGTTGCAAACACTTTTGCAACCTATTCAATTCAAGACTAAATCTAGTTTGATAATCTCACAGAAGAGATTAGTCTGCGCCCATGTCAGGGAGCAGTTGGGCAAGCAAGGTAAGAGGAGCAGGTGGAAGGCCCACGGCCTCCAACGTTCAAAAACGCCCCAGAGAATCCGGTGGAATAAACAAAAATCTTAAAAAACTGGCGGTCACGATTTCCCCAGAGATACTCACATGGCAAGCACGATGCAACCAGTACATCAACATGCCACACTCCCAACAATCTTTCCCGGTGGAATTTGGAGTCTGCGTGTATCTGGACATCCAAAAAACGGCCTTATGGGAAAAATTTTGTGAAGATGTACACAAAATTTTCCTGACCGCAGTGTACGTTGCACCTCACTCCATGTCACGCGGTTGGCTGGACCTAGGTTTTGAAAGCAAAAAAGCAGCAGATGAGGATGCAGCGGTGTGAATATTAGTTGACCTCCCCCGAAGGGCAACAGGTCGTCAAATCCAAATGCACCAGATGGATAAAATCAAACCAAATTTTCCTCACGTTTGACTTTTTGCTTACTACGGTAAAATGTAACACTTTGGAACAACACCTGAAAGATGGTCTCGCCATATATGGCGAAATACAATCTTTCAAAATGCAACGCTTCACGCTGATGCCACACCTGTGCATCGGCAAAGCCATCACAGTTCTGACCCCAGCTGAGGAGATCGTGAAGGACCTAACCCAGGTCCCACACTCCACTTTTATTGATATCACAGGGCATACCACTCACCCATTCCAGGTGATCGTGGACAGCGCGCACCCCATTTGCACCCACTGTGATGCATTTGGCCATAAGGCGCATGCATGCCCCATCGAGGAGGGCGTCACATTCCAAGAGTACCCCTCAGCGGCCATGGCCAATGGAGAGGTGCACTACGAACCAACTGCAAGCACCAAGGAGGCTTTCCCGTGGGAAGCACAAGGCTGCTACCTATTGGTAAAGCCTATCTCCCTGCAAGAACAGAAGAAGGCCAAGCAGGCCCATAGGGCTGCGGCCAAGGAAATGGCCAAGGCCACCACTGGATTCCCACACTCACAACGCCAGGAGGACATGGAAACCTTCGTGGCAGAAGCAACTTGGGAATGCATCAACCAATCAGATTGGGAAGCCCATGCCAAGCAGGCCACTCAATCTGAGGATCCGATGGGAGACTCAATCTCACCCAATTGTTGCACCCATGCTCCAGTCAAAACTGACTTGGGACCTATCCCAACTGAAAAATTTTTTTTGACCCACTCAACGGTGCACCAAACTCATCTGCACCGCAAAAAATTCGTCCAACGTTGGGAAAACAAAAAGTGAAGGCCAAAGCCAACGCGACTCTTTCTGCAAAAATCAACAAAAACTCTGATAGTGTTGCTGGTAACACCCGCGCTGCTGTAAAAGCCCGTGGGGACCTAGAAGAGGCTGGTGGGCCTGGGGGCCCACCCCTCGCAAACAAGGTGCAAAGGGGAAACCTTCACTTTAGGGATGTTGAATATCGCCGAACTCAAGGCCTCCCAATCCCAGGCTAGGAAACTGAGTTTTTTACAAACATAATTTACCTGTGGATATCCTGGCATATCCAGGAGTCCCACTGTCCATGAGGTTCTGAGGAAACTTGGAAAACAATGCTCCTCCCATCCCTATCCTTTTGGTCAAAGCACTGTGGGGTGCTAATTCAAAAAATAATTTTTTCAAATCTGTATCCTCAGAAACATTCCTAAATGGCTGAGTGCTCATCATCACCTTCTCGTGGGCCAATGTAGCACACGCAATCGTCAACATCTATGCCCCAAACAGTGCACATGAGCATCAGGAATTTTTCTCATCGGTCAAATCCCTCCCACTACCCCCTGATTCTTTCCTAGTTGGTGACATGAACTGTTGGCTAACCTCACCACTTGGACTGGTGGCCTCGCTCACCCCACGCCCCACAGGGTCATGTAGAACTACGCATTCTAAAGGCCACCCTTAGTTTAATGGATGCGCTTCTGCGACATGCCCCGCTTCTCAAAAACATGATGTGTCCCCACATCCACAATGGCCAATTAAGGTCCATGACCCGCATCGACCTTATTCTAACACTGGCGAAATTCTAACCCCACATCTCCCACTTCAAAACAACGAAAATGGAATTCTCCAACCACCAACTGGTCTCAATAACCTACCACCTACCTGTCACAGTTGCTAAGGCCCCACATTGGTGCAAAATCTGCCCCCCCTCAAGCTCGCGTCACCAGGATTTTCCACGTGGGTGGAAGAGGCAACTTTGGCAAAAAAAGTTTGTTGCACCATTTTGCGTGGACCCCATTTCCACATGGGCAACTTCCAAAGAGGACACCATCCACCACTCTCGCCATCTCTCAACCAGACGCTCATGAGCCACGTTTGCGGTTATCTCGCGCGCTCTGGCAGAATTGGCACACTTGGAGTCCAACATTCCAGCTACAGGATACAGCCCTGCATGGGGCCGGAAGTGGGTGGAGGCAGCTGCCCACCTCAATGCACTCGAAAGGCAACACAAACATCAGGTTTGTGTTCAATACAGGGCCACACACATCACAAAAGGCGACAAGTGCACCGCATATTTCTTCAAAAAAATTTTGCACCACGCCAGAGTGTGGCCTGCACACAGGTGTGAAGATTGGATAATTCTATTGTGGATACACCGGCCAAAGTGGCAATCAAAATGCAAAGATATTACTCCAAGTTGTACTAAGCCAAACCAATTCAGCTGGCTGAAGTGGCAGAATTTCTCAACCGAGCTCATATCTGCACCATTTTCTGATACCCAAAAATAATGAATTTAATTACTCCAAATGAATTATGGATAGCCATTCACGGTGCGCCAAACCAAAAATGCCCAGGCCCAGATGGTATTCCATATGAGTTCTGCAAAAAATATTTTAAATATATATCCTCACTTCTACTTGCCTCACTTAACCAAAGCCTGTTGGAAATGCGCCTCCTACCAGGAGGACATGAGGCCTTTACTGTCACACTCTTCAAGAAAGGGGATAAGCTTGACTTAGCCAACTGGCGCCCCATTTCTCTAACAAACACAGACACCAAAATTTTAACAAAAATTATGGCTAACCGTTTAGGGACTGTAGCATCTGCCACCATCTCCCCAGAACAATTTGGTTTCATCCCCAGAAGGTTGATTTGGGATAACGTGCACTCTGTGGCTAATGTATGTCAGTCCACAGCCTCTGGGGCACTTGTATTTTTGGACCAGCAAAAGGCCTATGATAGAGCAAACTGGGAATACCTTAGGGCCTGCCTCCATCAATTCCGCCTACCCCTCGCTTCATCAACTGGGTGATGCTGCTCACGGAATCTGCAACAATGGCAGTGCGTGGCCCTAGCTTCCTAATGGAAGTAGTCCGCCCTCAAAGGGGCTTGCGACAAGGGGACCCCCTCAGCCCACTCTTATACAACTTCAGCCTTGACCCACTACTGCGAAATGTGAATGCCCAACTCACTGGGGTCATGTGCCGGCCAAGCCCCAATCAAGATGATGGCGTTTGCAGATGACTGTGTGGTTGGGGTGTCTAATAATAAAGATGCACGCGCACTTGAAGCTCTCATCCAGGAATATTCCTGGGTAAGCAACGTGGCACTGAACGCCTCCAAGACCGAAATCATCCTCCTTGGTCAGTTTCAGAACTTCTGGGCCCCAGCAATTAGTTCCTAACCCGGCCCATCTGCTCGCCCACGTCCACGCCTTACTAACTCAACGCACACCGCTCCACTGGTGCTCCCCTTCGTGCCACGTCCTACCACAGGACTGGTGCGCCATCTGGGCGTGTTATGGAGGCAAGCGGATACGCGTCAGCAGTAATGGAGTGTCATATTCTGTACAACGTGACAAAGTGAATCGCCTCTCTCAGAACCCACCCTACTTCCCTTACTGGCAGGGTTGTTTTAGCCAACTCTATGCTCCTATCCAAAGTCTGGTTTGGAGCCCACGCCATCCCCTACTCCCCAAGCTTCTTCAAATCCTTGTATGCCTTGCTGAAAGGATGGCTTTGGTCAGGCCGCCCTCCACCAGTGCGGCTAGAGGTCATGTTTGGCCCTCATCATCATGGTGGAATGGGCCTGCTTGACTTCAAAGCCCATGCTGCCAAGATCCTGGGCACCTGGATCGCTGCCGTCACCGCTCCTACACTCCCATCCCAACACTGGTCCCGCGCAGCCTGCTCCAACTTCTCCTGAGCCTTGGGCCTCAACAATCCATTGAACCCCCAATCCCTGATGAAATACCTCGTTCACACAAATCAGCCACAGGTCCTCACGGGACAAAAACCCACTACAAAAAAATCCTACTCTCCATGCGGAGCGCAGAGTGGAGAATTCATATTAGTGAACACACAGCCCAGAGAGGCCACCCCTCTCCTCAGTTCACACAAGAGGTACAAGGGCTACCCATCCATGATGGCGTGATCCCCATTTGACCCCATGTCCTATCCAGGGTGGACTACCTGGACATGATGGACATCCCTTATTCCATCGAGACCAAAAAAACAATATGGAAATATGTACATCACCCTCTGTTGCAGTCTCAAGTCCGCTCCCATGTGTGGCGCTGCCTGAGGTGGGTGTATCATACAGCTGAGCGCTCTAACACTTTACACTCATCCTGTGTCGTGTGTAACCAGTATGGAACGCTGTTCCACCGCCTGGAGAAGTGCCCCACCTCTAAAGTGATATGGCGCGAAGTCCAACGTCTGCTGGGCCAGGATCAAACGCATCCCTTCAGTCTGTCAAGAGATATGTTTGCTCTATCAATGGCCTCCTCCCTTCCACCCTCCCTCTGTGCTCTGATGGTTGCAATCGCCATGTGGACCATCCACACGATTGGCTTAGATGCCATTGCAGGCTCCACCCCCACCCTCCCAGAAACTGTCCACAGATTCCGGTCTCATTTGGTGGACCACTTTCAAGTGTGGATGTTTGGATACCTCCCACCGCGTCGCCGACAGCTGGTCTCCTCCTGGTTCCCAGTCTGGTTCATCAAATCAGACCCCTTCCTCCACACGTGCTCAATAGTGGCTACGGCCCCTTCACACGTTCCCTCCCTCTCCCCATAAGTGGCGTTCCCGCTGGCAACAAGAGATAGCATCACTTCTCTGGGGTGCCTCCCCCAGTACTAAGTTTATCTGTCCTGAGTCATATTTGGAAGTGTCCATCCCATGGTCGGCCTTCCCCGCAATAAATTTAAAAGTATTTAAACTGTATGAGGGTTGAAGGGAATTCAATGGCACATTCAGAATAGCTTTTATGGTCTAAATTAGGAAATATGTATATTTAACCTATCAAATCTCGGAAAACTCAATTAATTTTGGTTTAATGACAGATGGGGAGTTATTTTAGGCAAGCATACCCATGGAGTAACAATTTAATATATTAGCCAATCCCCATTAGAGAAGATTATTGCATCGTGAGGAACCCCCACCAAGCCTATAAAAGGGGGTGGTCCCCGCTTAGGTGTTGGCTTTGGACTAGATGTGGCCTGGGGAGGAACCTCCAATGGACTCCCCAGGTTCCCTCACGTGGTCTTGGCAATCTGACTTCCCAGCTTTGTGCTATTTTCCTGCATAGTATTCATAGCAGTGTTACTCTGAATTTCAATGTTCTATAAAGAATTGACCAGGGTCTTTTGGCTGATAGAATCATTATTATTTTCGCCCAAAGTATTATTATTATAAGATTGGACTTGTAATTGATCAATTTTATCTGTTAAATTGGGACTATTCTTACCCAAAACATTCTTGTTCCAAAATCAATAAGGCAATTGTCCATCATCCCTTCAAGAATGTTGGGGGGAGAACAGAGCCATAGAAAACAGCCATACATCCAATTAATAGTAATCCCTATAGCTAAAGATTTGATAGAGCACTTGTTTCCTCTCTTGTAAGTGATGGTGAACGGTCCATCCTAAATTGATTCAAGCTTGCTGCTTCTCGGAGTGATGCAATTATGGTAGTATAAGCCCATAACAGACACTTGAAATGAAGGCAGGAGATCCCAAAGCTCATTGGCAGATTGTCCCTCTTTAGTGACCGTTTAAGCTAGGTTTGCCATAGCCTCTTATTGAAGCTGAATGATATGGTGAGCCAATATTTTCATGGCTTTTTTAGGTTCTTCACCACTAGAGAAAACATCCTTAGCTAAGAGGTTAGGTATTTCTGGTCTCCACTCATACAAGACATGGAATGGAGACATTTTTAAGATCTGGTGATAACTAATCTGGTAAGCCATAAGAGCACTGGGTATTGATCCCAGTAAAAGTAAATCAGAAGAGGCCATTTTTTTAGAATGGAAACCAAGGTTCCATTTGCTCTCTCCACAGTCCAATTGGTAGAGGGATTATATGGAGCTAAGAAAAGTTGTTGTGCTCCCATAGAGGTGAGCCAGGATTTCTACTAATTGGGACGTAAAGCTCTTCCCATTATCACAGAGTAGTACTTGGGACAACCATGACGAGTGAATATGTTTTGATGTAAAAAGGTGGCTGTGGCCTTGCCTGTTTGGGCAGGAAGAGCAACGTCCTCAACCCACTTATTAAAGCGATCAATGCCTACTAAGATAAATCTTTTCCACCAGTATTCTGAGGGAGGGACCTACTACAATCAGGCTGATGGTGTGGAACTGTTGTTGAGGGGTAGTTAGTTGATATTGGTATCTAGTCTTGAAAATGAATTGCTCCTTACACGTGAGGCATGCATCAAAGACTATGACTATGGTTTCCATAATTATTTTAATAATACTGATCCTTAATACACTCATAGGTTTTCTTTGCTCCTCAATGACCTAAGTGAGGAGTAAGCTTTCAGGATAGCAGGTACACGTTCTGAGGGCCAAAGGTAAGGTAGCCACTTTTCCCCCACCTGCTTGTACAGTTTTCCACTTTCCACATTAATGTTGCGTGATTGCTGAGCCAACATTTCTGTATGGGCTCATCATCATCCTCCCATTCACTGGGGGTCATTAAGAGGCCATATAACCTCTCCACCTCGCTATTATCCAGGTGAAGTACTGTCAGTCAAATTAACCTATCAAAATCTATGTGACAGGTTCCATCACGGTGTTCAATCTTTATGTCATGATTCTGGAGCTTTAGATCCCAGGGTGCTAACCGGCCAGTAGGATTCTTTATGTCCTGTAACCATTTCAACAAAGAGTGATCCACAACCACAGTCAAGGTGGTCCCATACAGGAAAGGGCGGTAGTGCTTCACAGCTAACATACCAGCAAGGCGCCCCTTCTCTGTGACGCTGTAGTTGCTTTCCACCTCTAATTTGCGTTTTACTAAGTAGGATACAGGATGATCTACACCGTTTTCATTCAATTGGAATAATATGGCCCCAACGGCGTAGTCAGAGGCGTTGGTAAACATGACTAAGGGTTTTTATAATCTAGATGCCAAAGGTTAGGATGTTGTTGCAACAATTGCTTCAGTGTCTCAAAAGTGGCCTTTTGTTCAGCACCCTTTGAAAAGAAGTGTTTTTAGTCAATAGGCGGACAAAGGGCTCGTTAAGCTGGGAAACTTAGGGATCAACTGGTGGTTATACCCCATCATCCCTGGCTTACCTGAGTATCCCATAAATTTTTAGGAAGTGGCATTTTTTGAGAAATCTCCGACCTTATCTTAGATGGTATAAATTCTCTTTTTGAGAAATGGAGTGGCCAAGGAAATCCAGTTTCCTTTATAAAAAGTACATTTTGAGGGTTTTAACTTGATATTTGACACACGTAAACGTTGAATCACCTCCTTCAGGTAATCAAGATGTTAATTAAAGATTTTTGAGAACATTGTGGTGTCATTGAGATAGACAATGACGCAAATTAAATTTGAGTCCTGAAAGATATGGTCCATAGCATGCTGGATAGTTGCAGGTACGTTGCACAACCCTTGAGGTAATCAGGTAGGTTGGAAGAGACCTTCACTGCAAATGAGAGCACATTTCTCCTAGTTTTTGAGTGAAGGTCCATTTGCATATAGTCACTAGCCAAGTCCATGGAGGAGAAGAAGTTAGAGCCATAGAGTTGGACCATGGCGTCATCAATATGGGGGATAGAATAGCTATCTCCTTTGTGAGGCTATTTAACTTGCGGTAGTCCATAACTATCCAATGACCTCCGTTCTTCTTTTTGTTTAGCAAAAGGGGGGAAGACCAAGGGCTTGGTTAATATACTAGTAACCTCGCGTCTAGTAATTGCTTGAGTTCCGTCCTAATCTGCTGTTCTTCCACCTTTAATTTGCAGTAAGTTTTTGACCAAATGGGATGGGCATCACCCACATCAATGGAGTGGCACCAGCCATTCATGTGGAAATAGTCATCATTTGATTTATAGAATGTTTCTCTAAATTCTTCCAATAAAGTGTGAACTTTTGTCAATTCATTTGGGGTCAGCTCATCTGAGATATGGACTTTGGTAAGGTACATACCAAGTTATCCATTGTCATGCCCATAACCAATGTAGATCCTATGGAGTATGTTGGAATTTCGTTGGAAATTTTGATATTTAGGCTACAAAGGCTAGAAACTTTTAGTTCCATGGCTCTAGTTAAGATAGAAACAAGCGCAACAAAGTTATTAGTTCCATTGCAATAATAGATTACAATCAGAAATACAAATTCTGTTATGAATAGACAAAAATTCAGTTATATGAGAAGATAAATAGTGGTACTTTATTAGTTATAAGTAAAAATATCTATAGGGGTCAATTTGGTAGTTCTTTGTGAGGATTTTGTGCTTCAACTAAGGTAAGTTTTTCCTAATAGATGACTAATATTGCCAATTATTAATACTATACTTGTGATTTTCAGATCTGATAAGGTTCTTATTAGCTGAGAACGACCTTCTTGTGGGATGTTTGCCCCTTCAGATTGCTTAGCCTCATCCTTCAGAGGAGGCTGATAACTCTGAAGGGTTGATCGTTGGTCTATCTGAGAATTGAATATCTCCAATGGGGTTTTTTCGATATATTAGACTGAGACACCAAATCTCAATCTTGATTATCTTCAGTCATTGCAGTTGAATCCCTAATAGAGTAAATTTGCTCAATATTCTCCATAGGTACTAAAAACCCTCTGAAATCTCCTGGTGTTTTCTTACAACTATGTCCTTTGTGGTGAGGTTCACCAACAGAAAAGTGATAGGCCTCTGGTAGGCTGGCTCTACAATGCCAGGAAATACCTGGAGGCTCCAAGGATCTAACGCCCACAAAACTTATTAAGTTTAACAAGCTGTGATGTGGGTGTCAGGATTCTCCCTTTACAAGGTGCAAGCCTTATCCAGGGGAGAAGATCAGCAGATATGAGCATGTGGGACATAGCCTTCAAACTATTCAATTTTTTAATAAGTTTTAAATTAATGCTTGATCTCACGTCATCAGGCCATATTTCAAATTTGAGGAATTAATTGAATTACTCCAAATTTGAACAAAAATCATTTTAAATATGCTAACGAATATTTTACTGATTCCAGGGCCACATTCACACAACTCCATCATTTTTGGCCCAAAGATCACAATATCTTCATCCGCTGTTCATTCTGGTAGCTAGCAGTTGGACCTCTAAACCAGGACTATTGGAAGAGCTCCTACTTATGGTTGATACTAATTTAACTTATGCTATAAAGCTATCACCAGGAGATCAAGAGCTCATTTGGCCTTCCAGGTGGGACGTGATGAAGGAAAGGCCACGTGGGAATCAAGAATTACCGATGAATCATTATTTATCATTCCCAATAAATCTTGATTCCCCTTGTACTTTCAACAATACTATAAATAATACTGTCTTATTTTTAAGAAAGTATTTTTCAGCAGAATATATTATTCACCTCATTTTATTTATGTTATTATTTTATTCTAATGAACAAAGTCTCGTCCAACCTTGTGACTAAAGTAGCCCTTGTCCTCTCAGCTGACCATAGCCTCCAGCAGTCGGCCATTATATTAGATTTGTCAGCGTTAGCACCAGCACATCTAGCGGAAACCCAATATCTAGTGCTCACTACAGGGGCGCTTCCAAGACGCACCCTGAGGAGTTACCCTCAACCTTGGATGAAGAAAATTAATCTACAGTGTTCACTCAAGATCTGACCTTCTGACCTACCTCCTCTGGAATGGCCAAGACAAAGTGACACTGGGGACAACTTTCCAAAGAAACCCTTTGAGTGTATCCTAGAAGACTTTGTGCACTTCAGAACTCCCGCCCAGTTGAAACCTTTTCTTTACCTGTTAGGAACTCTTGAAGCATTTATAAAGATGTTATTGAGCCAGAATGCCAGCATCATAAAAAAAATATAAATGAAGGCTGTTAAAATTTATAGGGTTCTTGATTTATTCTCAGCTAATACCTCTAAATTAATTAACTTCACAGGTTTGGTGTTGTGCAATACTCTACGTTGTCTGATAGTAAACTGTATTCATTTGTAATAGTATGGAGTTTATTATCCATATTTAAATAAATTATTAGTATTGGGTCCAACTCTTGGCCAGTAATTCCCCTAAAAATACTTAGAATGTCCTCAATAGGGATTCGTTCCCTTATACCACCTAACTTGATCCACACTCAGATCCTCGTTTATGGCTTTTCTCTGGTGACACACAGTCAGCAGCAATCCCCAATTAAGTTCAGCTTCTTTTCTCTGGATCCACTCTCAGATCCTTAATCTTTTTATTAAATAGTCTCTAATTAAAGCACACAGCAATAATGTCCTTGAGAAAGAATAGAACTCAAAATGGGTTTGGGTAAGGTATATCTTGTAAAAAGTATCTTCTAGTAAAAGATTATCTGGTAAAAGGTTATATTTATTAAGTGAATTCTTAGGGTAATTTATAGTGGGAATTTAACGCCAACCCTCAGTTGACACCTCATTGATGAAACAGCAGCCAATGCCATTGAATTACTCATCTTCATCTCATCAGCAATTCTATTCCCCATCCTGGCTAGGATTCCATCATTGGACATCCTTGAGACCTAAAAAGGAAAGAGTCAGAAAACGTGTCCCGAACGTTTTCCTCTTGATCCTAGTGAATCAACCACTATTGGCAAGCGACTTGCTTAGGTAATGGGACTTGTTACCCATTAAGGTAGGTCATGAACCAACTGATCGATTCAATAGTTGTAGGTGGCATCACTCACCTCGCAACTTAATCATTATATTCCTAATCAGTTGGTGATGAAACCTTACTGATCCCAATTGGTAAACCTGATAGTTAATTATCAATCTACTATCAGATGCCCTATTTCATTGGCAACTCTGGCTGACGAGATTTTAAGCATTCACTAAGATTAATCCCCAATGGATCCAACCCAGGCGAATAACCTAAAATCCCCCTGAACATTGTTACCCCAAAATCAGTTTCAACCAATATCCAATTCACTTCTCTATAAGAAAATTTATTCATTAGCAACCCCTGGTAATTTAGTCAGCTGGGAATATGGGCAAAATCCTAACACATTCCCCCTCTTGCCTAGATTTCCAGTGAGAAAAGGATTGGGACAGGATAACACTGCTTTGGACACTTGGTCAAATACTTCTTTTGTTCAAGTGGATTTTGGTCAATCAGTACTCAACGCTGCTTGTGATGACCTTTTGCATGCGGCTCTTATCCTCTTCCTCCTTGCTACTGCCTACTCAGATCACAGTTCCCATGACCTTCTGTCATGCTGGGCTGATCAATTTTCTTATGACAATATTAATTCTGGGATTTGGTTTTCCCCCCGTCATAGCATATGACCCACTGTCATATTTTAGGATTCTTGGTCCAGTGTCCTCAAAAACCTTGATTTTCTTCTCATACTCAACAAGAGATTCTTGCCATCAATGTTCATTTTGCAGCGCAATTAAGAATTCTCATTTATATTTGCCCTTGTTATTTTCTCATAATAATCTCTTGGCTTAGATCATTCTTAATTCTTCTCTGGAGAGCTTATCTCATTAATTTTGAAATTAAATTCTCCAAAATTAGAGCTTAATTGATTTCAGAGTGCATAATTTTGATTATCATATAAGTCAGACATCCCCCTCTCATCCAGCTCATATGTTAAATTCTGAGTCTCAGTACCAGCAACTGCTTAATAGCATGTCTGATAAAGACCTTCAGCTCTTCCAGCTGATGAGTTGTTCTACATGTCAGAACCTCTTCTATGGTCCTTCCAGGAGACATACTTTCAGTCATGTACCCATGGCCAGTCCTTCCATGGAATTACCAGAAACAATATCCAACCTCAATGAGACTAAGTTAGCAATTGTCTCAAATGACTCACGACCAATCCTTCCTCTGTCATTGATTACTGGGATAAATTTTGAAACTCTCCTGGATTCAGCTCCACTTGCGGATTCTCCTATCATCATTGTCAAACCTCCTGAAGCAATGCCCTCTGTTATCAATCATTTGTTCCTCACCGGATTGGACTTGCTTCCAGAGCTCTTCTTTCAACGTGATCAGTATTAAAAGCCAACTGTTTTGCCACAAAACTAGCCATCAGAAACATCAAACATTTTAAACCCCCTACGCAGAATTAAGGGCCCAAGTAACTGATGATTTGTCAATAGCTCTGAACTCCTATAATCTCAAAAACATCCTAGATTGAGAAGTTGCATCCTATGCTCTTCGCTTTGCTGGCCAAGTTTTTCAAAGTTGGGCCATGAAGCTTCCAGCCTCTCCTGGATTTCATCTCTCATTCTGCTTCAGCTTCTTAGAAGCGCATAGACATTGTCTGAAGGATGCCATTCGCTCCCTGCATGACTATCTCATTTCTGGCATGTCCATCAATATCTTCCACTGATGGCTTTAATAAGGGGCATGATTCAGCAAGCCTCACCTAGTATCCCTTGCTTGATGCCATGCCATATGTCCAGTGTTCTTGATGAAGCCCATTGCAAGTGCTCAAGACCAATCTTCTGGCTCAGGTGCCATATCAGGATTACTTGGGGTTATTTGATGAATGACTCTTCTTATTCTGTTGCTTCCATCCCCACTCTGGGGTATCGCATTTGGAATGTTCTGACATTTCCATTTCACTTCCCCTAGCTTCTTTATCACAGGGATCAGCATCTGATCAACGAACTTGGTTTCAGTAGTTCTAGCCCTCACTAGCATCCAATCTCACAAAATTTTGATAGATTGTTTACTCATACTGTGATCCATCCTCCCTCCCCCAAGAGGTGACATAGGCGGAATGATCCCCTGAGTTGAGGATAACCATAAAAAAGAAAATTATAAAAATATATCTTTTTTTCTATGCGATTTTAATAATTTTCTTATAATTATTATCAATCTTTTATTTTTTTTTCTTTTTTTCCATAGGACTTGACCTTTTTGTTTCAGCGGTCCATCTTTTTATTTTATTCTTACAAACTGGTTCCTATGTATACTTAGACCTACAAGTTTTCTATGGTTCATAAGTCTTACTTTTTTAGACTTAACCATCTAGTTTTGGTTCAGTGGTCCTTTTTTGGACCTTACCAGTCATTTGGACATAACAAACTTAATGATTCAGCAGTTCTTGGGAACTCTTTTTCATTATTTTTTCATTGAAACATTGCTTTAGATACTTAGCATGAATTTTGATTTACTATCCTTCCATCCAAGAGGCTCTTGATGGAGTAATCATCCATCATTGTCTTGGCAATAATCTCAAACAGACCCAACCACATTGCATCCAACTTGTTTCTTCTCCCAAAACCATGCATATCACAATAGGCAACTCTTTTGCCTATTAGATATTATGATAAGGCTGGTCAGTTCTTATCATCCATCATTTTCGCTCAAATCCTTTTATTCAAAGTCATATCAAATGCTTGCAACTGCATTTGAATCAGGATATTCATCAATTGGTTCAGGTTCTGCTCAGCACTCATCCCCAATGTTGGTTCCACCACTAAAAATAAAATTGGCGGCAATGTGGCCTTCCTTCCATGTAAAAATCAAATGACATTTTTCCTTTGCTGTATGATGACTTATATTGTAGGTTAATTTCACCAAAGTAAGGCACGTTCCCCATGCAGAAGTTCTCCCTGCAACCAGCTTCCTCAGCGCCATAGCCAGAGTCCAATTGACTCGTTCTACCAGTCCATTCATCTCTGGCTGGTAGGGTCCTGACAAGACTCCTTGGATCCCCATTATTTCATTTATTCATGGGATCACATGAGATGTTAAATTTGTTTTATTACCGCTCAGAAGGACCTGCAGGCATCCATGTCAGTATACTACTTGATTTAAAATAAATTTTGCGGTGCTGGTAGCATCTACTTTTTTCAGGGCCTTCATCTTAACCCATCTCGTCAGATGGTCAATCACAACTATAATTTACTTGACTCCCCCTGTGCTCATTGTCAGTGGTACCATCATGTCAATGTACAGCGTATGCCAAGTAAATCTAGAGTGGACCAGTCAGTATCCAGTCATATTCTTATGCAGCTTGTGCAACTGGAACTCCACACAGCAAGCCAGATAGTATGCAATATTGTAGCTGATGGACTCTCAGTAGTAATACTGGTAAATATGATTGGTCATTTTTCTCAGGCCTCCATGCCTGACAACCCTATGAGCGGCTTGAACAATAGCCACTCATTCTGACAGTTTTGGGAATAGTAATTGCTTCCCATTGATCATCTTGAAAACTTGTCCATCCATGGTCTTGGTATTTTCCATCACTTTTCAAAGTGCACCTTGGATTTCTCAGGGCTCATTCCCAATTTCTCCATTGACAATTCTATGGAATAGCTCATCCACCCGCTGGTATACCACCTGGACCATTGGTACCACAAAAAGCCATCTGAATTCTGATGAGAAGCCCCAGATCGGTGGGCTATCTCATAATCATAAGCCTGTACTTTAGTGCCCATTGGGCCAGTTGTCCTTCTGGTTCTCATAAATTGTGCAGCTATTGCAGCGAGGAGTGGCCCATCACCACTTTGAAGTGCGTTCCATGGATATACACCAAAAACTGTTTATGGGCATAAATGACTGCAAGGCATTTACGCTCAGTCATGGTGTAGTTCCTTTCAGCAGCTGAGAGTGTCCAGCTCACTTACGCTACCAGATGTTCATCCCCAATTTCATCCACTTGGCTTAATATGGCGCTGATTGCCATCAACAAAGCATCAGTTTATATTTTAAATTCTCAATTAGAATTTGGATATTTAAAAACAGAGAATCTATTAAATACTGGCATAGCTCATCAAAGGATCTCTGGGCCTCTTCACTCCATATGAATCTTTTTTCCAGATCCTTCAACAAATGGAAGAGGGTCTCAGCAATCCTTGCAAAATACTGAATAAAATTTCTATAGTATTCTTTATTCCAAGAAAACTTGGATATCTTGGACACTCTTTGGTATAGCCTTTTTGCTCTATGGATTCAATCTTCTGAGCTTGTGGCTGCAGTCCACTAGAGTTAATTTTAAACCCAGATATTCTAACTCTTTCTTGAAGAAGTGGAACTTCCTTGGCTTAATCTTCAGGTTGGCCGCGGACAGTCTCTTAAACACTCACCAAGTGGTGTAAATGTCAGTAAACGTCCTACTGAACATATTGATATTGTCCAAGTACACCAGGATGCATGACAACTTCAAGTCATTTTTTATGGTATCCATGGCCCTCTGGAACTGTCATGATTTTAACCAGATGGAATCCTCCAATGATTTAGTGTTATTTAGGATGATATGGCCAATCCTGGCAAAATGGTTTACTGACTGAATTTTGCGTTATTTGGTTCAATTTCTGGTTAGTTGCTCCCCAATTTGGGTTGAGCCAAAATTAGTATTCCGCCAACTTTAGTATTTAAGTTTGAGTGGGGCCAATTGGTGGCCCCAAATTATTATAAGGATCAATGGCAACTAATAGCTGAGGATGATCCAATTAAGTATCAGTCAGCGGGATCAGTGATTTGATGCCAACAGTCATTTGTGGGCAGTTGTGGGATTTCTGGCGGAAAGCCAATGTATTTGCTTCAAATGTTTTTTGCCTGGAAGGATTATCCAATGTTGGTAGATCCAACAATTATGAGTTTGAGGTGGCTGAGGTTGTTTCTAGTGCCTCATTTATTATCAAGATAAGAAAGGAATAGATGTCAGCGAGATGCCAAGATATTCTGAGTCAAGTGAGTGACTGAAGTTGTTTCTGGTGCATTATTATCAATTCAAAGGTCAAATACAAATTTGACATTTATTTAGAGTATTTATTTATATAGATCACCGGCGACTTAAGGCTGAGGGAAC